>JACEVL010000957.1:0-268147 GCA_020284085.1 Aporrectodea caliginosa
ACACAACGCAGAATGATCACAGTGTACAATTATGCAATTGAAACAATTCTTAACTACTAACAGAACAGACAGCCTGCAATACACGGCGCTAATAGCAGCCTACAAAGCATATCCGCCCTACGGGGCTCGAACTCAGTACCTCTCGCTCTCTACGCCAGCTCTTTTCCAACGCGCCACCGTTATATATATATATATCTATATATATATACATATATGTACATATATAGATATAAATACTTATATATATACAAACAGATATATATACATATACGAACATATATACATATATAGGCCTATATATACATATTATGTACACATACTTATATATATATATGTACAAATACAATTATACATATATGTTTTACGTGACACTTTCGGACTATCGAACCTTCTGAGTAATTTCGGACTATCGAACCTTCGGACAAGGAATTTTCAACGTAAAATACGGGATTACCCATAAACATATATTTCTACATTTCTATATGTTTTACCATGCAATCTTCGGACTATCGAACCTTCGGACTATCGAACCTTCGGACTATCGAACCTTCGGATTATCGAACCTTCGGACTATCGACCTGTTCCCTGCCAGATATGTCAGAAATCATTTGCTCAAGATAGTAATACTGGTGAAAACATAGAGATGTATAATATTATAATATATAAATATATCACTAGAGCCCGCATCCGCCATCTTTGTTGAGGCCGCCGTTACACCGTTACTTGTATAATACTGTATAGCCAAAAGGTCAACTGTATAGCCGAAAGGTCAACTAACGGTATACAAAATGGCGAAACGATCGAATTTCAACCAATCAAAACGCCGCGTCATTTCAATTTCCATTAACTGCGGGACTCTCTTTAAGGTGTTATTATATCTATGGTTGTGGCTTCAAAAATTAGCGAAGGAAACATACATCATACGGGCTCTAGCGATGATAATAATATCTCATTGGGTGAAAAGCCCTACAGATGCCAGCTGTATCAGAAATCCTTTATTGAAGGTGATACTCTGAAAAAGCACATGAGAACCCATACTGGCGAAAAACCATACAAATGTCAGTTATGTCAGAAATCTTTGACTCGATTTAGTACGCTGAAGATGCACATGAGAATCCATACTGGCGAAAAACCACGCAGATGCCAGATATGTCAGAAATCATTTAATCAAGGTTTTCATCTGATAACGCACATGAGAACCCATACGGGCGAAAAACCATTTATGTGCAAGTTATGTCAGAAATCATTTGCTCAAGATAGTAATCTGAAAATTCATATGGAAAAACCCATAGGCTACTGGTGAAAAGCCCTACAGATGCCAGCTTTGTCAGAAATCATTTAATGGAGGTGGTAGTCTGAACAGGCACATGAGAACCCATTCTGGCGAAAAACCATACAAATGTCAGTTTTGTAAGAAATCATATACTGGTAGCTTTATAGTGCATATTAGAACCCATACTGGTGAAAAACCATACAAATGCCAGTTATGTCAGAAATCATTTACTAGAGGTAGTCATCTGAAAGCACACATGAGAACCCACACAGGAGTTAAACCATACAAGTGCCATTTATGTCAGAAATCATTTAATGAAGGTAGTCATCTGAAAGGACATATAAGAACCTACACAGGAGTTAAACCATACATATGTGAGGGTTGTAATAAAGGATTCACAGATATTGGACATCTGAAGAGTCACAGAAGAACTCATGCAGCTGAGAAGCAACACTCGCGTAATAAACCTTATACCAAGACCAGTTCTTCAATGAAGCAGTTTAAACTCCCTGCAGGAACACAGCCACAGGAGCTTAAGTTGGGAAGTGAAGTGATTGCTAACCTGTCTGATCATTTCATCAGATTTAATAGTCCAGGAGATACTGATAAAGAAAGTGAACGTTACTCAACGAACGTACATCCGGATTCTAGTGGAATTGCAGGTCCTTTACCGACAACTAAAGATCGAGAAAGTCTCTATAATAGCAAATTCAATTCTCCTATGAATACAACAGCGTCTTTGTCGAAACCATTTGGATGTGGTATATGTGATGAATTGCTTGAAATAGAGAAGGGGTTTCAAATTAAGCACCTACCTTATAGAATGTACTATATAAACGACCTTGTCTGACTGCTCGACCGTTTGTGCATGGTAGTATAATCTATCTCTACTTAGTAGTTAAGTATTTTTGTTTTAAATTGTATATTAACTTAACAGTGTTGAGTAACTGTTTCTGTTTCGCCTTCCTTATTTTCCTGTTTTCGCTTCACTTCGTTTCTTTTTTGTTTTTTTTCTGCTTGTTCCCTTGACTACTGCAAGTATGTTTGCAATAATAATTATCTTTCTTTTAGGGCCACCTTTAATCTTCTTCGTTAATCAGTAATTTGGTGTCCCAAGTTATCGGGATTTCTTTTATCCCTTTAGGGCCTCCTTTTTGTAGCCAATTTGCAATATGTTCACCTGATTATTCTGTTTCATTGGTTGCAAATAAACATTTTGATTGATTGATTGATAATTTAAATTCAGATTAACGCGAACTGGTCTACATTTTCAAGGCCTAACGACTCTTGTTTATAATAATCTAAAACGACGGTATCACTTTTTAAATAAGTAAAATTCGAACTATTTGTCAGGCTGAGACCCTGAGTTCGTGTTCCAACAACATATGCTCATATAGATTGTTCAAGCAATTAGATGCCACAGAATGTTACTTTACAATACAAATGAAAATTTATAGCGCACTTTAACAAGACAAAGTCTTGCACGAGAGCGCGTTTCGCTGCATTCTTAGTCATAGTGCAAGGTAAACAGATGAGTTTTTAATTTTCTTTTACACTGAGCAATAGATATGGGACTGTCGAACTGAAGCTAGAAGACTGTTCCATTCTAAGGGTCCTGAGACAGAGAAAGCACGGTTTCCAAACTTCCGGTTTGTGCGAAGTACGGTGAAATCCCCTCTCGTCGACGATCGGAGTCCTCTTGTATTGAAAACTGAACATGGTGTGACCATGGATGCCATGTATGAGGGAGAGGATCCAGAGTGAACGTGATACACGAGGAGGCAGATTTTGAAGGCAAAACGGGCGCGGATGGGAAGCCAGTGAAGTTGTTGCAGTGTTGGCGTGATGTGATCTCTTGGACCAAGATCTTTTATTAGTCGAGCGGCGGTGTGCAGAACTGAGGATAAGGGTTGCAGTGTCGATGAAGGAAGACGGATAGGACAGAGTTGCAGTAGTCGAGGCGAGAGATGACGAGAGCTTGGACGAAGATACGAGGCAGGTTTTGTCGAGGCAGCGTTTCACTTGGCGGATTCGGCGAAGATGGAAATAGCATGCTTTGGCGACGGAAGAGATGTATTGAGTCATGCTTAGGCTGCTGTCTAGAAGAACACCGAGGTCACGAATGACATCAGATGGTAGAATGGTGCAGTTAGACTCGAGTTGAAGAGATTTTATTTGTTTATCATAGTCCAAACTGCTTCGACGGTCGAACCAAATGAGTTCTGTTTTGGTGATATTTTAGCTTCAGACGCATAGATGCGCACCAGGTTTGAATATCACGGACGCATGCCGCAATTTTTATTGTGATGTTATCAAAGTTTTGCCAGAGAGTTTTATGTAGAGCTGGGTGTCGTCAGCATATAAGTGGATCATAAGGCCATGTTGTGATGCGATGTCGACAATGTTATTTATTACTATGTCAATGTATAAAATTATTGTCATTTCCCAGGTTTGTTAATTTTTAATATAAATTATTTGAGGTGGCACTCTAAGTTATTCACTAGATGGCAGAATATACTTTCTCCAGTCAGCTTTAATATCTCCTGAACACAACTCTTTCATCGGTCGCCATTTTATACGGATCATGGATGGCAGTTAAATTCAGATTGTCTCTGAAATTTATGCATCACTTATTATTAACTGGTAAGATTTTATCACTTTGTTTTTGTAATTTTGCCTTATAGTCCTCTGGGTTTTCCCGTATTTGGTAAACCCGTAGTTTAGGTTGGTAAATTATTTTATATCGTCAAAATTAAAATGGTAGCTTAATTAAGGAAAAAAATTGTTTCACTAACTCGAAGTGGGTTTGATGAAACGATTTCTGTCTTTAAATAGAAATTGGAGTGATCGAAATAATTTTGACCGTAAATAGAAGCTGGATTGATTAAACTAATTTTTGATGCATTAGAAGCTGGAATGATGTAAATAATTGTTGCCTTAGGTAGAACCAGCAGTCGTAGTTTACGTTGCTAAATTATTTGATGTTGTCACTGTAAAATGGAAGCTGGATTGATGAAAGAAATTGTTTTCGTAAATGGAAGGGGGATTGATGAAAACGTTCCTGTGTTCAAAATTGAAGTTGGATCGATCGAAATAATTTTTCCCTTAAATAGAAGCTGGATGGATGAAATTAAGTTTTCGATTCAATAGAAGCTGGATTGATGAAAATAATTGTTTCCATAATTAGAAGCTGGATTCTTGAGAATATATCTTTGCTTAAATAAAAGTTCCATTGATGAAAAATATTTCTTCCATGAAATAGAAGTTGGATTGATTAAAGTATTTTTTCAAATTAAATAGAAGTTGGATTGATGAAAAAATTTCTTAATGAAATGGAAGGTGGATTGATGATAGTTAACATGCACATAGGTAGACTGCTTACTTACCAACGTCAAGTACGGCATTGAAGACATTAGAATAATTTAGCAACGTAAACTACGACTTTACCAGAAGCTGGACCCATGAGAATAGTTCTTTGCTTAAATAAAAGTTACATTGATGAAAAATATTTTGTGAGTTAAATAGAAGTTGGATAATTTTTGTTACGAAATGGAAGCTGGATTAATGAAAAAAAAATTACAATGAAATGAAAGCGGGATTGATGATAGTTATCATGGACATAACTAGACTGCTTACTTACCAACGTCAAGTACGGCACTGAAGACATTCAAATAATTTACCAACCTAAACTACGGGATAACCGAAGCTGGACCCATGAGAACAGTTCCTTGCTTAAATAAAAGTTTCATTGATGAAAAATATTTAGTTGGTTAAATAGAAGCTGGATAATTCTTTCACGAAATGGAAGCTGGATTGATGAAAATAATTTAACGATGAAATGAAAGCGGGATTGATGATAGTTATCAGGCATGTACTTCACCAACTCCTACCTCCACTCCGACCCCTCTCCTCTCACCAGTTAAGACCTAGAGCACACAACCATACTCTCCCACGGTGCCACCCAAGGACAACTCTCAATTTATTCCCAGATCATTATATAAAAATATTTACTACTTTATTCTAAAGTGTTCTAATGAACTTTAATTATTCTTTATCACTCATGTTAGCATTTCTACGTTTTTGTCAGATTGTTTTTCTCAATTTAAACTAATATATATATATATATATATATATATATATATATATATATATATATATATATATATATATATATATATATATATATATATATATATATATATATCATGGACATAGGTAGACTGCTTACTTACCAACGTCAAGTACGGCATCCAGGACATTCAAATAATTTACCAACCTAAACTATGGGGTTATTTGACCCTCATCCGAACAAGGGGGTCTGGCCAGACCCCCTGCCAATATTTGTTGCATAACTTTTTTAAATATTATATTTTCTGAAATCGGTTCTATGACTTTGTTCCTATATAAGGATCCTGAGTGGACGAGTGGGTTGGTAGCCCGCTCGTCACGTCGGCGCCCCGGGTTCGCTTCCCGGTCGGTCAGTTTATCAGAGATTAATTTCTCGGATCTTTACTGCGGGTGGCTCGGTCGCAATATAAACGTGGAATACAATACAACACACAACACAATATACTGGGGCGCGGTGGTTTGGGGGTATGTTCGGTGCCTTGCAGCTGGAGGGTTGCGGGTTCGAATCCACCTCAAAGCCGCCGCGCTTGCCAGATCTCTCACAGTGCCTTGGATCACTCACTACCAGAGCAAGCAAGCCACAGTCAGAAGCAGTGCAGCATGCAATCTTTGCCGCCAGATTTTAGATTGGTATTTGTTACTCAACAGGAAGAGGAGGGTACAAAACGAAGATGCTACCTGTGTGTCAAGAAGGACAGATAACATAGTACAGATGCCGCACATGCTGCAAACCAGTGTGTCTGCTGCGCTGTATACATGTGATCGAAGCAAACAAGAGCAAGACTACCTGGCTTACAATTACAGTATATTCATTGTTTTGTGAGATATATTTTCTAGAAAACAGTCATGTAGCATTTGAACATAACACCCACCAATCAGTAGGCCTACTAATTTTACTAGACTAAATTAATGGTTTCTTTCTTTCTTTATTTTTTTATTTTATAGATAGATTATCATTGAGTCGATCAAACGTTTATGACAGACATTGACAAAATACTATAACTGAGCATTTAGTTTCAAATTCATCATAGAAATGATTTATATTGCTTGGAGAGACTGACACATTGTTATTTTCTGTTATTCTAATAACATGTTGCAAAACTGGCACATAAAATACACTGTTACCTATGAAGAACCCATATAAAAAAGGGGGGGTCTTTGTTCAAATTAAGTTGCATATTTCCTTGTTCGGATGAGGGTTAAATATCATCGGTAATCCTTCAGTTTAGGTCCCCAAATTATTTTGCATTGACATTGATGCAGCTTTAGCTTTCCTACTTTCGGAAACTGCTATGAAGATTTGAGATGGCATGATTTACAATTGGCTTGATTTTATTTGTGTGTTCATGGAATGGTGTATTTCTAAGTAAAGGCTTCAGGCCAGTCTGTTTTCAGACAGATCTGTAACATTTATATGGATTTAAGGAAGACAATTTTTAGTAGAAAATTACTCAAAGAATGTCTGGAAATGTGCCTTGCCATTATTACTAACTACTCACTCAACTACGAAACGTAATCATTGTAATCGTAAACTACAAATTTCTTAAGCACTACCCCAAAGCTGAGCTCAAAGCACCGAGTTATTCACGAGCGTTGCGTTCCCCTCCTAAGAGGGGTTGTCCAGAGATCGATGTCCAGCGCAGGTCTGAGTCCGGTTGCCAGATAGATCAGAGACATGCAAGATCAACTGTTATGTCAAGTTTCGTTGAGGACGAGAAGACTTGGAAGGCAGAGGATCGGATGGAACAGGTTATGCTTTCTTTAAGAGACGAGACTTCATTTTGGAAAGCCTGTGCCATGATAAGTAGAGGAGCATGTGGCAGGTGACTGTGAGTGGCAGTTTTGTTGGGGGAACTGAGAATATTCTGGATTCAGAGGGTGTTTGTTCCAGAGTTGAGGTGCAGTATGGGTCATGAATCGGTAGGAGAACTTGAGGCGAATAGTGACCAGGGACGGGAGAGAGTGAGCTACAGTATGTGGACGAAAGTGTAGACTGGGATGGTGAAGAGTGTGCGAAGATACTTTGGCTGGTAGTATGGCATTGAGTTGTAGCTTAGTGATAAGACTTTGTGAAGTGAATGTGCTGAAGCATTTTCAGCCAATGGAATAATTTAAGAATGGGAATGATATTGTGATGCTCTGGTGTACATGGTGATGTGTGAGTGTATATGAATAAAAACTCATTGGACTTTATTCAGCTGCAGTGAAATTATGAGCTATAAACAGGTTAAATATTGACGTTTTACTGTTATTTTTTTAGCAAGTGTATGAAAATGACGAGCAACATTCTTTCAGCGCTTCAAACTGTAGTTGTAAGACAAGGCATAATTTTTACAGTGGATTTGTTTTACCCCAACCTGCTATAAAGTCAACTATTATATCTTCACTAAACAGATCCTGAATAATAGCTTAAAGGTGTGCTGTTATACAACGGATGGATAGCTTCAGTGTTTCGTCATGATGTTTATTCTGTGGGAATAATTTGTTATTTTACTCGAAAAGAACTACTACTGATACACGAGACATGAACTCTTCTTGAAAGCGTCTGAAAGATTAACTTAAACGAAGTAATTGATAATGTGTGAAACTGTATACTCAATGTGATCATCTCACAGCTCATCCAGGAACCGATATTGGAGAAGAACATTTAAATTAACAATTAAGTGAGTATCATGATGGAGAATGCGAAAACCCATACTGGTGAGACACCACACAGGTGCCAGATATGTCAGATATCATTTTCTCTATGTACTAATCTGAAAAAGCACATGAGAACCCATACTGGTGAGAACCCATATATGTGCAAGTTATGTCAGAAATCATTTGCTCAAGATAGTAATCTGAAAAGGCATATTGGAACCCATACTGGTGAAAAACCATACAGATGCCAGCTATGTCAGAAATCATTTAATGAAGGTGGTAGTCTGAAAAGGCACATGAGAACCCATTCTGGCGAAAAGCCATGCAGATGTCAGCTTTGTCAGAAATCATTTACTCAAGGTATTGATCTGAAAAACCACATGAGAACCCATACTGGCGAAAAACCATACAGGTGCCAGCTATGCCAGAAATCATTTATTCAACGTATTGATATGAAAAGGCACATGAGAACGCATACTGGCGAAAAACCATACAGGTGCCAGCTATGTCAGAAATCATTTATTCAAGGTGGTCATCTGAAAACGCACATGAGAACCCATACTGGTGAAAGACCATACAGGTGCCAGCTATGTCAGAAATCATTTAATGAGGTTGGTACTCTGAAAACGCACTTGAGAGTCCATACTGGCGAAAAACCATACAAGTGCCAGCTATGTCAGAAATCATTTATTCAAGGTTGTCATCTGAAAACGCACATGAGAACCCATACTGGTGAAAGACCATACAAGTGCCAGCTATGTCAGAAATCATTTAATGAGGTCGGTACTCTGAAAACGCACTTGAGAGCCCATACTGGCGAAAAACCATACAAGTGCCAGCTATGTCAGAAATCATTTATTCACGGTGGATATCTGAAAACGCACATGAGAACCCATACTGGTGAAAAACCACACATATGCCAGTTATGTCAGAAATCATTTAATGAAAGTGGTACTCTAAAAAGGCATATGAGAACCCATACTGGCGAAAAACCATACAGCTGCCATTTATGTCAGAAATCATTTATCCGAGTAGGGACCTTGGCGGTGCATATGAGAACCCACACAGGAGTTAAACCATACATATGTGAGGTTTGTAATAAAGGATTCGCACAAATTGGACATCTAAAATGTCACAGAAGAACTCGTGCAGCTGAGAAGCAACACTCGCGCAATAAACCTTCTACCAAGAGCAGTTCTTCAGTGAAGCAGTTTAAACTCGATGAAAAAACACAGCCACAGGATTTTAAAATGGGAAGCGAAGTTATTGCTAACCTGTCAGATCATTTCATTAGTTTTGGTAGTCCAGGAGTTATTGATAAAGAAAACGAACGTTACTCAACGAACGTACATCCGGATTCTAGTGGAATTGCAGGTCCTTTACCGACAATTAAAGATCGAGAAAGTCTCTATTATAGCAAATTCAAATCTCCTCTGAATACAACAGCGTCTTTGTCGAAACCTTTTGGATGTGGTATATGTGATGAATTGTTTAAAATAGAGACGGAATTTCTAGACCATTGTTCTAGCCATCGATTTTCTCCACCTGACGACTTAGTTGTTGACCTCTGCTGAAACATGATTCCGCTTAATTACAGCTGAAAAATTTGGAATTAGAGATTTATAATGAAAAGATTATATGGAAGTGCAGCATGACTATAGTTACTTTGTACCACTTTTATTTCAGCATACTTAGACAGTATAGGCATTTTGATGTAGAGAATCCAGAGGTCTTCCATATGGGCGCCACATATCTACGGTGTTGCCTTTTTCTCACATAATGTAAGACTGTAGAAATTGCTGCATGCCATAAATATTAAATTTTATCCAGTAGGCCTAGGCCTAGTTGCTAAAGACGCAGCAAAGTCTTTCGTTCTGGATTCCACTACTTGACATCTTTATTGTTAAATATTAAATTTTCCACACACATTCTTCTGCTTGGAAAGATAATTAAGAGAGCGGTTAGCTGTAATATCATTGTGTGAGACTGTTTTAGACTATATTGTCGTTGTTTTCATAATAATTGTACTAAGTAATAGTATTAATTAGCTTATTGCACTTAGATTTAGTTTCAGACGTTGTCATTACAAAAAATAAATGTGTAATCGAGATTGTCGTATATTCTTTATATTTTGTGTTTTGTTGTCTTTGTTGATTTTTATGCTACATTAATTCTGTCCATAACTTTTAAATAAATAAAATCTGCATATCCTAAATTGCACAGGGTCAAATTTCTCCAAATTAAATAATTTGTTTCAAGTGGTGCAAGTCTGGCGGGTCTCTAGGATACAACGGATAAAATTTAATGCCGTAAAGTTGACAGTAGTATTTTTTCCGGAAGCATAATAACAGCATCCTAAGGCTTTTAAATCCAAATCTTATGTTTCATTATGTTTAAGAGATTCTACCAGGATCTTTCCAATACTCTCCCTTCCAATCGTTCTGGACGAATTACCAGTTTTCGCGGCAATTTTTGTATCGCCTCTGACGCGCTGCATCTAATGAGTAAGCTGGTTCTCAGTCCTCAACATTGATTTGCGAATAGATTATCGAGATTACGATTATCACGGTTTGCTTATTCGGAGTACAACTGTAGGCTAGCTACAGGTATATATATATATATATATATATATATATATATATATATATTCGTTTAATGTGAATCAGGTTGACAAGCTGCAACCGGTATTGCATTTTAGGCCTAGGTTAAGGGGCCGTCCATAAATGACATTACGCTATTTTGGCCGATTTTTGACCCCCTCCCCACCCCCTCGTCACACTTCGTCACAAAAGGTAACACCCCCTTGAAAAATGACGTCACCAAGCTCTGACCCCCTACAACCAAATTTCCATTTGATAATAAAACATGTTTCAAGTCACATTTATTGTCATTGTAATATGTATTTAAAAATCTGATGGTGAAAAATATTTAAATAATTAGAAAATTAGTAATAATGGTCCCCGTATACATTAAAATAATCAAAAAAGTATGAAAATTTTAATACTCAAAATTAGTGCTGTTATTTGTTGTTAATTGTTAAATTTAATCACACAGACCTGATGTGACGTCACACTTCGCTGACCCCCCCTCCCCCACGTCACACATCGTCACAAATTTCCGACCCCCTCCCCCCTAGGTGCGTGATGTCATTTATGGACGGCCCCTTAATGCACTATGATGAGCCAGCTCTCCAATGATCTGTTCACTTCTCTGTTGTATTATTATAAATGTCCTAAATAGCAATTTTAGAAATATGACTGATAATTTTTATATAAAGCCTAAGCGTAAAATCTCTTATGCTATAGCGCGTTGAAATATATTCGCTAGATGGCAGGATATACGTTCGAAAGCTTCAGCTTACTTCTCATTGTATGGAAACACTTTCATCGCGCGCCATTTTTTTTGCTGTGACCAGATTATGGAGAAATTCGACTTTAATGCGAAATTTGGTTAGATTCTGTACTCTTTGCATATAATTTCATGGACAGAAACATTTTATTAACGGCAGATGAGTCAATGAGAGAGTTGCTAATGTAATTGTGTTTCGCTTAATGTTTTATTCCCCGTAGACGATGGCTGGAAAGTCATTTCGACGAACATCAGACCACTAGATGTCGTGAGACGTAGTTCCTTGTCCTACATCGCTTCCGATGGGTAAAATTCTTGTCTGCAGTCAAACTTCTATTTGCACAAATAATTCTTTTAATCAATCCAGATTCCATTTTAAAGGGGAAACTTGTTTTCATCAGTCCAGTTTCTATTTGCTCAAAGAATTATTTTCATCATTTCCATTTATGCAGCCAGATAAGAGAAATACATTAATATGCTAAAATACAACATAGGCCTACATTCAATGCAATAAAAAATATGCTGAAATGCAGCTTTGCCAGTCCTGCAAATGTGTATGTGTGGAAAATGGGAACATGTTTTATGGATGTCATCTAGGTCAATGGATGCAGTTGATTGTTATTTATTTACTGACTTGATTTATATGCTCAGTTTATTTCCCTTAGACAGATTGTTGACTTGAAATAAATGAACCTAATAATTTACGCATAATATAAATGAATTTTTAATTTGTTGTTTAATAATATGAGGGTTGTATGTTAGCATAATTCCACATATGTTGGCATAATTCCTAATAGCACTATGCTTGATTCTAAATTACAAGAATTTTAATTTCAGTGTTTCTTATACTTTGTATATCTTACTATCTTAATGAATTATTAGTTTATGCAGAAAGGAAATTTTTTGAAATTTTGATTATAGCATTGGTCTAACATATTAATGGAATTAAACATGCAAGTTATCAGCTGGTAATAGTGTATGAAACTTTGAGAACAAGAGTGACATACATAAACCTTAACTGAGATTCCACTATTAGCTGCAGTGTTTTAAGTGGAATTGCAGTGTAGTCCTGCTACATATTAACTAGCAGTGGACATGAAGACTGTTCCATGATTCTTTCTGCCTCCAAATGATGCATGTCATTTGTGTTCTACGCTCGGCTGCTCGTCTCATTGGACGACTTCCTATGTTCTCTCCTGTCTCTGCATACATAGCCTACGTGATGTGTTGCACTGGCTGCCTATCTCTCAACGTGATGTGTTGCACTGGCTGCCTATCTCTCAGCGTATCTCATACCGCACTGCTGCTGTGGTTTCTCGCTGCGTTCTTGGCTGTGCTCCATCTTACTTGCGTGATCTTTGCCGCCCAGTGTCTGACGTTGCAGCGCGTCGGGCATTTCGTTCTACGACGAGGGGTGAGCTCCTAGTTCCACGGGCACGCTTGGCTATTAAGCAGCGCCGCGCTTTTTCGGTTCTGAGCCCTTCCACCTGGATTAACCACCCGCTTAAGCTCCGCTCTTTAGTTGTGAGCCATCCGACACGGTTCCACAAGTCCCTCAAGTCTTTTTTCTTTAGTCGTGGCTGGGCCGGGAGCGCTTCTGAGTAGCTTCTTGAAGAGGCGCTATATAAATGCTCTGAATGAATGAATGAATGAATGAATGAATTTGCAACCATTGGTTGTTGCTTCGGATTGGATACATGCATAACATAAATGGCGTTTCATCTGGTGAATTGTAAAATGTGCATGAATGCAATTTTAAAAGATGTAAAAATCGACTTGCAGAGTCTTCATAAAATTATACTCAATGCGATGGTAAATTTAAGTAATTTGATATGAAATTAAACTGTCCTAGGTAACTTGTGCTCTCAGATCTGTTAAATACGTTTCTTTAACCATTTGTGGCTATAAATTACGGGAAGGAAAACGATTTCAGAATCTCCAGTTCTCGCACTGAACAAATTTCTTGTTGGAATTGTTCTGTGTAAAAGCAGCAGTCAATGAAGACAAACTGTGATTAATGCTGTGTATGAGCATGGTTGAAACTAGAGATGTAAACATTGATGGCAGAGTTTTTTGTGTGTCAGGCAAGTAACACGACCAAATTAACAACTGCTCTAAGACACAAAATTTTGCCAATGTTTGATGGTCACATAACGATGCATTAGTCGACCTAAGACATATCTATGATATTTTGAAATCGTTACATATAGATGTGCTGCAAAAACCGTTGCATCACACAAACTGATTAAATTCTAGGCAGTCTCAGCATAAAACTTTAACAGTAGATAACATAAATGACTTTTTGCAATGAAATATAGCAAATTGTAAATTTGCAGCTATTCAAACTGTCTTATCTCTTAGAAAATGTGCAAGACAGTCAATTTATTTTCGACTGAGGTAGTTTATAAGCATAACTTCCCATTTTGTATGGTCTGAGAAGAAAAAGATAAGTCGCTCAATCTAACCCGAATGGTAGCCGCGGGTATGCAGTTGTAGCAACTTCACTTTCTTAGCCTCAACATAATGTCAACCGACGTGAGAAAACCTACGCACCCCGATTCTAAATGTTTACCCTTCTATACTTCTAGCCTGCTATGACTTTTGTCATCATTCCAACTTCCATTTCAGTCGGGATTATTTTCATCAATCCAACTTCTATTTCAGCAAGAATTCTTTTCATAGATCCAATTGCTACGACCATATAGGATCTTCGGACTATCGAACCTTCGGACTATCGACCTGTTACCCTCCATTTCTGCATTTGCATTATTGTCCATGTCTCTGCTCGTGAATAATCTCGTGCTTTGCACTTGGCTTGGAATAGCGCTTGGGAATTCGGAGTTTACGAATACGATGTTTACAATCCATATAGTGTGATGCACCATATGAGGCTTTATACCATTCTTTCTTTCCATCGAGACCCAGACCACCGTTTAGCTTTCCCATTTTCGGAAACTGCTATGAAGATTTGAGATGGTGTGATTTAAAATTGGCTTGATTTATTTGTGTGTTCGCGGAATGGTGTATTTCTAAGTACAGGCGTCATGCCATTCTGTTTTCAGACAGAGCCAGATATCATTTATAAGGTTTAAGCAAGACAAATTTTAGTAGAAAATTACTTCAAGGATTCCAGGAAAAGTGCCCTGCCATCAGTGTTAATTTCGTGAACGAAACGAAAACGAGAACGAAAAAGATTAGACAATCGTTCACGAAAACGAAAACGAGAACTCGAAAGAAATTGTGAACTGAAACTAAATAAAAACTAGAAAGAATGGACGTCGAACGAAATAAAAAGGAGAACGATATTGAAATCTTGAACTAAAACTTTAGAAAATACAAGAATCTATTGTGGTAGAAATTTCGGCAACGACGCTGTTTAACGGCGCGTATGTTTAAATTACTGTCACCCTACCCCACTTGGCTCTTTGCCATACGGAAGCCAGAGGGGAATGCAGTCCCGGCAGAGGCGTCTAAACCTCCCAACGGGAATCAGAGAACAAACCCCTACTACTAATATACGTTTATTTAACGACGCCGTCATATCGAAGATGATTGGCGTTATATTCCCCGTAGACGATGGCTGGAAAGTCATTTCGACGAACATCAGATCACTAGATGTCGTAAGACGTAGTTCTTTGTCATGCATCGCTTCAGTTGCTGTGATGTGTCAACCTGAATTTAAAAAACGAATATTTGATGATGATCGTTCTATGTAACTTCGTTGGTCTGCATGTGTAAATAAGTAATGTAAAGTAAAGTCAGCCAATTAAGCAATCTTACGCTTTACCGTTAGTTCTACTTCTACATGTAGACCTGCTTTTAGCGTATTTTCTCTTCGTTCTTCCAGTGAAAAGTAATAGCTTCTTATATTAAAGAATATACTTACTTACTTATTTAACTATTGCAATGATTTTTATCATAACTGTAATCAATCCGACTTCTGTTACGCAAGTATTATTTCCATCAATCCAACTTCTGGTAAACCCGTAGTTTAGGTTGGTTAATTATTATTATATGTCGTAAAATTAACCTGGAAGCTGTATTGATGAAAAAAATGTCTACCAACCTAAACTTTGGGATAACCCAACTTCTATTCACACAAAGATTCCTTGTCTGCAGTCCAACTTCTATTTGCACAAATAATTCTTTTCATCAATCCAGATTCCATTAGTCCAGTTTCTATTTACTCAAAGAATTATTTTCATTATTTCCATTTCCGCAGCCAGATAAGAGAAATAATTTAATATGCTAAAATACAACATAGGCCTACATTCAGTGCAATAAAAAATATCCTGAAATGTAGCTTTACCAGTTCTGCAATGTGTATGGGTTGAAAATGAGTACGTGTTTTATGGATGTCATTTAGGTCAATGGATGCAAATGATTGTTATTTATTTATTGACTAAATATATACTCAGACTTGTATTTCCTTCAGAAAGATTGTTGATTTCAAATAAATAAACTAAATAATTTACGCATAATATAAATGAATTTTTAATTTGTTGTTTAATAATGTGAGGGTTGTATGTTAGCATAATTCCAGATGTGAGACTCGTATGTTGGCATAATTCCTAATAGCACTATGCTTGATTCTAAATTACAAGAATTTTAATTTCAGTTTTTCTTATACTTTATATATCTTACTATAATAATGAATTATTCGATTATGCAGAAAGGACATTTTTTGAAATTTTGATTACAGCATTGGTCTAACATATCAATGGAATGAAACATGCAAGTTATCTGCTGGTAATAGTGTATGAAACTTTGAGACCAAGAGTGACATACATAATCCTTAACTGAGATTCCAGTATCAGCTGCAGTGTTTTAAGTGGAACTGCAGTGTATTCCTGCTACATATTAACTAGCAGTGGATATGAAGACTGTTCCATGATTCTTTCAGCCTCCAAATGATGAATGTGATTTGTTACCATTGGTTGTTGCTTCGGATTGGATATATGCATAACATAATTGGTGTACGATTCATCTGGTGAATTGTAAAATTTTCCAAAGATGTAAAATCGACTTGGCAAGGTCTTCATATACTCAAAGCAATGGTAAATTTAATTCATTTGATATAAAATCAAACTGTCCTAGGCAACGTGTGATCTCAGATCTGTTGAATCCTTTTTCCAACCATTTGTGACTATAAATTATGGGAAGGGAAACGATTTCAGAATCTCTAGTTTTCGCACTGGATTGATGAGAAGGATTCTCGCCAAAGTAGAAGTTGGATCGATGAAATATAACAATGCTACAAAGGGTTACGTATCGATATTCCGAAGGTTCGATATTCCGAAGGTTCGATATTCCGAAGGTTCGATATTCCGAAGGTTCGATATTCCGAAGGTTCGATATTCCGAAGGTTCGATATTCCGAAGGTTCGATATTCCGAAGATTTCATGGTAAAACATGTATATGTACATATATATATATATATATATATATATATATATATATGCATGTATATGTATATATATATGTATATATATGTATATATATACATATGTATATATATATATATATATGCATATATATATACATATGTATATGTACATATGTATATATATATATATATATACATATGTATATATATATATATATATATATATATGTACATATGTATATATATACATATATATATATATATATATATATATATATACATATGTACATATATATATATATATATATATATATATATATATATATATATATATATATATATATATATATATATATATATATATATATACATATGTACATATATATATATATACGTATATATAAAACATATATATACACATATACAAACATATACATGCATATATATATATACATATACTGTACATATACATATATATGTACATATACATGTTTTACCATGAAATCTTCGGAATATCGAACCTTCGGAATATCGAACCTTCGGAATATCGAACCTTCGGAATATCGAACCTTCGGAATATCGACCTGTCCCCGCTACAAAGGGCGAATAATTTACGACGCTAAACTACACGTTTACCCAAATTTCTTTTTGGAATTGTTCTGTCTAAAAGCAGCAGTCAATGATGACAAGTGATTAATGCTGTATGAGAGCTTGGTTGAAACTTCAGATTTAAACATTGATGGCAGAGTTTTTTTGTGTGTTAAGCAAGTAACAGGACCAAATTATCAACTGCTCTAAGACACAATTTTTGCTAATGTTTGATGGTCACATAACGATTCATTAGTCGACCTAAGATATGTCTATGATATTTTGAAATCATTACATATAGATGTGCTGCAAAAACTCTGTTGCATCACACAAACTAATTAAATTCTAGGCAGTGTCAGCATAAAACTTTAACAGTAGATAACATAAATGACTTCGGACAATGAAATATAGCAGTTAGTAAATTAGCAGGTGTTCAAACTGTCTTATCTCTTAGAGAATGTGCAAGAAATTTTAGATTTTAAGTCAATTCATGTTCGACTGAGGTAGTTTATAAGCATAACTCCCAATTTTGTATGTTCTGAGAAGAAAAAGCCTCAACATAATGTCAACCGACACGAGAAAACCGACACACCCCAATTCTAAATGTTTACCCTTCTATACTTCTAGCCTGCTATGACTTTTTCATCAATCCAACTTATATTTAAGCAAGAATTTTTTTCATCAATCCAACGACCATAGGATCTTCGGACTATTGACCTGTTACCCTCCATTTCTGCATTTGCAATATTGTCCATGTCTCTGCTCGTGAATAATCTCGTTCTTTGCACTTGGCTTTGGAATAGCGCTTTAGAAATTTGGAGACTACGAATACAACATTTACAAACCACAAACCATATAGTGTGGCGTTCCCTCCATATGCGTCGTTTCAGAGATCGATGTCCAGTGGAGGTCTGAGTCCGGTTGCCAGACAGACCATAGACAGGCAGATCGGCTGTTATGGCGGGTTTCGTTGAGGACGAGAAAGCTTGGAAGGCAGAGGATCGGATGGATCAGGTTTTGATTTCTTGAAGAGGCAAGACTTCAGTTTGGAAAACCTGTGGCATGATAAGTAGAGAGCATGTGGTAGGTGATTGTGAGTGGCAGTTTTGTTGGAGGAACTGAGAATATTCTGGATTCAGAGGGTTTTTGTTCCAGATTAGAGGTGCAGTGTGGGTCATGGATCGGTTGGAGAACTTGAGGCGAGTAGTGACCAGGGATGGGAGAGAGTGAGCTACGTGGACGAAAGTGTAGAGTGGGATGGCTGGATGGTGAAGTGTGTGCGAAGATACTTTGGCTGGTAGTATTGCATTGAGTTGTAATTAGTGTTAAGACTTTGAAGTGAATGCGCTGAAGCATTTTCAGCCAGTTGAGTGATTTAAGAATGGGAGTGACATTGTGCTGCTTTGGTGTACATGGTGATGTGTGAATGTATATGAATGAAAACTCATTGGACTTTATTGAGCTGTAATGAAATTATGATCTATAAACATGTTAACTATTGACGTTTTACTGTTATTTTTTTAGCAAGTATATGAAAATGACGAGCAACATTCTTTAACAGCTTCAAACTATAGTTGTAAGACAAGGCTTTCATCTTCATAATTTTTCAACGGATTTTTTTTACCCCAACCTGCTATAAAGTCAACTATTATCTCTTCACTAAACAGATCCTGAATAATAGCTTAAAGGTGTGCTGTTATACAACGGATGGATAGCTTCAGTGTTTCATCATGATGTTTATTCTGTGTGAATAATTTGTTATTTTACTCGAAAAGAACTACTACTGATACACGAGACATGAACTCTTCTTGAAAGCGTCTGAAAGATGAACTTAAATGAAGTAATTGATAATGTGTGAAACTGTATACTCGATGTCATCATATCACAGCTCATCAAGGAACCGATATAGGAGAAGAACATTTAAATTAACAATTAAGTGAGTATCCTCATGGAGAATGCGAAAACCCATACTGGTGAGACACCACACAGGTGCCCGATATGTCAGAAATCATTTTCTCAACGTACTAATCTGAAAAAGCACATGAGAACCCATACGGGCGAAAAGCCATATATGTGCAAGTTATGTCAGAAATCATTTGCTCAAGATAGTAATCTGAAAAGGCATATGGGAACCCATACTAGTGAAAAGCCCTACAGATGCCAGATATGCCAGAAATCATTTAATGAAGGTAGTAACCTGAAAAGGCACATGAGAACCCATTCTGGCGAAAAGCCATGCAGATGTCAGCTTTGTCAGAAATCATTTACTCAAGGTATTTATCTGAAAATGCACATGAGAACCCATACTGGCGAAAAACCATACATGTGCCATCTATGCCAGAAATCATTTCCTCAACGTATTGGTCTGAAAAGGCACATGAGAACCCATACGGGCGAAAAACCATACAGGTGCCAGCTATGTCAGAAATCATTTACTCAAGGTATTGATCTGAAAAGGCACATGAGAACCCATACTGGCGAAAAACCATACAGGTGCCAGCTATGTCAGAAATCATTTATTCACGGTGGTCATCTGAAAACGCACATGAGAACCCATACTGGTGAAAGACCATACAGGTGCCAGCTATGTCAGAAATCATTTAATGAGGTTGGTACTCTAAAAAGGCATATGAGAACCCATACTGGCGAAAAACCATACAGCTGCCATTTATGTCAGAAATCATTTGTCCGAGTAGGAACCTTGGCAGTGCATATGAGAACCCACACAGAAGTTAAACCATACATATGTGAGGTTTGTAATAAAGGATTCACACAAATTGTACATCTAAAGAAGCACAGAAGAACTCATACAACTGTGAAGCAACACTCGCGCAATAAACCTTACACCAAGAGCAGTTCTTCAGTGAAGCAGTTTAAACTCTATGAAAAAACACAGCAACAGGATGTTAAAATGGGAAGCGAAGTTATTGCTAACCTGTCTCATCATTTTGTCAGATCTTATAGTCCAGGAGTTATTGATCAAGAAAACGAACGTTACTCAACGAACGTGATTCCGGATTCTAGTGGAATTGCTGGTCCTTTACCGACAATTAAAGATCGAGAAAGTCTCTATTATAGCAAAATCAAATCTCCTCTGAATACAACAGCGTCTTTGTCGAAACCTTTTGGATGTGGTATATGTGATGAATTGTTTAAAGTAGAGACGGAATTTCAAGACCATTGTTCCAGCCATCGATTTTCCCCACCTGACGACTTAGTTGTTGACCTCTGCTGAATTATGATTCTGCTTAATTACAGCTGTCAAATTTGGAATTAGAGACTTATAATGAAAAGATTATATGGAATTGCAGCATGACTATAGTTACTTTGTACCACTTTGATTTTAGTATACTTAGACAGTATAGGCATTCTGATGTAGAGAATCCAGAGGGCCTCCATATGGGCGCCACATAGCCTATCTAAGGTGTTGCCTTTTTCGCACATAGTGTAAGACTGTAGAAATTGCTGCATGCCATAAATATTAAATTTTATCCAATAGTTACTAAAGACGCAGCAAAGTCTTTCGTTTTGGATTCCACTATTCTTGACAACTTTATTGTTAAATATTACAATTTTTCCCCACACATTCTTCTGCTTGGCTAGATATTTAACAGAGCCTTTAGCTGTACCTCATTTTGTGAGATTGTTTTAGACTATAAAATTATTGTCGTTGCTTTCATAATAATTGTATTTTAAGTAATAGTATTAATTAGCTTATTCCACTTAGATTAAGTTTTGTGTTTGGTCATTGCAAAAAATAAATGTGTAATCGAGATTGTCGTATATTCTGTGTGTTTTGTTGATTTTTGTGACTTTTATATTCCATTAATTCTGTTTATAACCTCTAAATAAATAAGCTGCATTTCGTAAATTGCACAGGCTGAAATTTCTTAAACTGAATTAATTATATTTGTTTAATACTCTGAAATTTTATAATTCACATTGATATTTTAAATCTGTTTTCAACTGTATTATATCCATGTTCTCGCGGCCCAGCTTGCCATCTACCGACCGGGCTCAAAGCCACCGACGCCTGCATTCTTCAGCGAACTTACCTTATTATCCTTGAACAGTTCGCTTTACACAACACGCAGCTGGTCGTCGTTAGTGACCTCCACCAGGGCCGTAAATCTGTTTCAGGATGTGGGGAGGGAAAACTGCGTCTTAGGAAGTGTGTATAGTTCCGTTAAGAACCCACTACTGTCGAGTTCAGTTACACACTAGGTTACAAAATTAGTTATTGGAAACATTTATATCATCTGCACCCTTACTTTTAAAGACATTTATAAATCATCTGCACCCTACATCTTAATGTTTAAATGGTATTCAAGTAAGTTAAGACAGCGCCTATGTCCGCAAATGCTTGTCGCGACCACTTTGTGGTTTCATTGTGTTAGGTCGGGAACGCATCTGATGAACCTGATGACAGTGGTGCAACTGTCCTTGATGTAATTCAGTGGTGGAGGCTGTTGTTTATCTAGACCATTTTCCTTGAAGCAGTCAAGAATTGGCCTTGTGGGTTGAAATTAAGCAGCTGCTGATAGCCGTCCAGTGCAATTGATAAAGATGAACCTGTTTAAGGTGGCGCTATATAAATTTGCAGTTACCATTACCATTATAAAAAGAACCAAAGATTGGACCAATGATAAACTTCAGTATCACTGTGCATGTTTACAAACCTATCAAGTTTCAACTCTGTGAACTGACCCTCTGTCTCTCTCTCCCTCCCTCGCTCCCTCCCTCGCTCCCTGCACCTGTCACGACAAATCGTCCTTTCACTTTAATGAAGAAGAACACCTATAATTATTTCAGCACTCAGATTTACATCTGTTACACTGTTCTCAGGCTGAAAGTGTCCTTCGCCTTGAAGACCTCTCGCTTAAGTTGGGCACATTAGACCTAGGGCATTCTATAGGTAAGAGAGATTTGTGGCCAGCGATTCTAAATACCAGTCACCATCGGTATTATAAAGAAACATAGCATAACAATTACAATAGGTTTTGGCCGAAAAGATCATTTTAAAACAAATTTTTGTCACAGGTCTGAGGAAAAACTTGCCTACAAACAATTAACAGCGTCCACACCAACAGGAGAAAACACCTGACATTGGACATCAGGATTGGACAAAACCTCAGGCACTAGCCAATAAGCAAAAACGTTTGGGCGCAGAAGTCGGTAACGCTGCTCGGGAGTAACCTCGGAACAAATTAAAGCATTTGTTGTGGTCCTTTCTAGTCTAGCGGCCTGAATGAGTCTGACTTGTAGTCGCTTCCCGAATTCTCGGCGCGTCGTTTCGGGAATTGATACTTTGTCGTATGATATTCCGACTGGTTACGAGTTGGACTCCATATTCCGGTCATCTTTCCAGTACCGAGCAAAGCATTCACCCTCCAGTTCTCCATAAAAGCTCAATCTTCTCTTCTACTGCCCGCCGTTGTTCACTGCCAATTTTTCAACTCCCCACTCTTGCAGTCCACCCGCTCATCTTGTCCTTGTCCTGTGTGACCTTATTGACCCGGGAGGTCGCCGGGGTTGTGGGAACGGCGAAAAGCGATACCACTCCGCTCAGGGAGTCAGAGGTGGTGAGGAAGGAGGTACTCCGCTGTCGTGTAGTCGCAGAAACGATATATATATATATATATATATATATAACTTTATATATATAACTTTATATATATATAGGCCTATATTTAACTTTATAATTAATGGAATCTACGTAGACAAAGTATGTAAATTTCAATACTCTCACAAGGAACAGGTTGCGGCGATTGGAGCTGGCGCCATAATATTTATGACACGCCTTAGAAAAATGACACGGCTTAGACAAATTTGTGGGGAGGGAATTACTTCACGTTCCCTCCCCAGGCTTAAAAGTGGGGAGGGAAATCCCTTCCCTCCCCGTGATTTACGGCCCTGACCTCCACCTACATCTTGAGAAACCTGCCCTCACGGAAACCTTCGAATTCAACTGGATCGCCGAATAGTTTGGCCTAAAGCAGCATGTTGCTGAGCCCACGCACTGGCTGGAGGGATGGCTCGACGTCTTCCTGACACGGGACGACTCCGCTTTAGCCAACCTGACTAAGTGACTATCCGGCGCCGTAACAAAACGGCGCAGGACAAAACGGCGCAGACAAAACGGCGCGGACAAAACGGCGCAGACAGAACGGCGCAATTCAAAGTACCCCGACAAAACGGCGCAGACAATACGGCGCAGTACAAAGATTATGACACTAACTATCATCAATCCAGCTTCCATTTCATCGAGAAATATTTTCATCAATCCAACTTCCATTTAATTGGAAAAAATACTTTTATCAATCCAACTTCTATTTGACGAAAGAAATATTTTTCATCAATGGAACTTTTATTTAAGCAAAGATATATTCTCATAGATGCAGCTTCTAATTACGGCAACAATTATTTTTATCAATCCAGCTTCTATTGAATCGACAACTTAATTTCATCCATCTAGCTTCTATTTACGGACAAATTATTTCGATCAATCCAACTTCAATTTCGAACACAGGAATGTTTTTCATCAACCCCACTTCCATTTAGGGAAACAATTTTTTCATCAATCCAGCTTCCATGTTAAAGTGACAATATCATATAATTTAGCAACGTAAACTACGACTATACCCTATGAACTGTAAGACTTGACGAAGTTTCTCAGTTATTCAGTTATTTCTAGTATATAGTTTATTATATATTTTTGCTGCTTCTACTATTAAACTACTATAAACTATTGTTCTTTAGTTAAGTTTTGCGCCGTTTTGTCTGCGCCGTTTTGTACTGCGCCGTTTTGTTACTGCGCCGTTTTGTCTGCGCCGTTATGTCTGCGCCGTTTTGTCCTGCGCCGTTTTGTCGGCGCACCGACTATCCACCCTCCATCGGTCTCGTCATCACCGCCATTCCTTTCCTCTTCGAGACGTTGGTCAGCTGTCAAGCTTAACGGCCGGGACTCGTCTGATCCGGCAAACTATAGACCTATTTCTTATGTTTCATTCGTTTCTGAGATCTTTGTAAAAATTGTAGCTAGCCAATTAACTATCTAAATGCTACTGGTTTACTTCTAACTAACTTTCTGAATGCTAATGTTTTACTTCCTGTTTCGTAGTCTGGGTTTCGCAGGGATCACTCGGCTGAGACCCTGCTGGTTCGCTTGTTCTCGGACATTTACGGCGTCATGGATCGATCCCATGTCACCCTCTTAGCCCTGTTTGATATCAGCGCCGCCTTCGACTCGGTACCGTTGTTACTTGGCGTCATATTAAGTGTTTCAGCGATTTCGTATACCCTGGCCAGATGAAGGAGGGGCACCTTTTGTCTCGGCTGTCGACATTGAGGTTAACACAATTTTATTTTCAAAACGAGACAACCATTTCCCCCATCTTGGACCAAACGAGAATTGGTCGCCGTCTTCGTCGAACTCGAGAAAAAAGATAGGGTGGAGCCGTGGAGGCCGAGACCTTTACCGTTTTTCACTCGCGTCTTCGACAATTCTCGACCCCAAAATCTAGTTTGACCGTGTATTAATTGTTCTACCTCCAATCGTGTCCTTCAGCGCGTCACTGTTGTTCCTTTTGTATCATTTTCCCGTCTACCGGAGGGGTGGCATAGCATTGGATAACATATGGCACAGAGAGCGAGAGGTACCGAGTTCGAGCCCCGTAGGGTAGACATGCTTTGTAGGCTGCTATTAGCTCCGTGTATTGCAGGCTGTCTGTTATGTTAGTAGTTAAGATTTATGTCTTCTGTTATTTGTGTTCTTGTGAATTGTTTCAATTGCATAACTGTACACTGTAACCGGTTGCGGTGTGTCAACCGGATTGTTTGAATAAACGAAAATATATTATAATATATTATATTATACCGCATCACCTATCGTTCACTATTTTTCATTATCTTTGAACACCAGAGGCTATAGTGGCGCCGAATTGTTATTTCAATATCTTCGTGTAAATGACTTTTTAAATCATAGAAATATTTTTTTTTAAATTCCACATAAATATTTTGAACGGAGAGATAAATAATCGGAGTCCATAATATGGATTTTATATTAATATATTATATTATGCTCAAAGTACATTTTATTTTAATATAAAATTAGATTTTATATTAATATATTATATTATGCTCAAATTACAAACACGTTATTTGAATGTTGTGAAATAGTTTCATTCCTATTCAACCTCAACGGACCGTAATTTAAATTCAGATTAACGCGAACTGGTATACATTTTCAAGGCATAACAACTGTTGTTTGTAAATAAAACGGCGGGCATCACTTTTTAAATAAGTAAAATTGGAACTATTGGTCAGGCTGACTTCGTGTTCCAAAAACATGCTCACATAGATTGTTCAAGCAATTAATTAGATGCCACAGAATGTTACAATAGCCCGCAATACAATACAAATGAAAATTTATAGCGGGCTTTAACAAGACAAGTCTTGCACGAGAGCGCGTTTCGTTACATTCTTAGTCATAGTGCAAGGTAAACAGATGAGTTTTTAATTTTGTTTTAAACTGTGCAACAGATATGTACTGTCGAACTGAAGCTGGAAGACTGTTCAATTCTAAGGGTCCTGAGACAGAGAAAGCACGGTTTCCAAATTTCCAGTTTGTGCGAAGTACGGTGAAATCCCCTCTCGTCGACGATCGGAGTCCTCTAGTATTGAAAACCGAACATGGCGTGACCATGGATGCCATGCATGGGGGAGAAGTTCCAGAGTGAACATGATACACGAGGAGGCAGATTTTGAAGGCGATACGGGCGCGGATGGGAAGCCAGTGAAGTTGTTGCCGTGTTACAGTAGGCGTGATGTGATCTCTTGGACCAAGATCTTTATTAGGCGAGCGGCGGTGTGTAGAACTGAGGATAAGGGGTGCAGTGTCGATGAAAGATGACCGGATAGGACAGAGTTGCAGTAGTCGAGGCGAGCGATGACGAGAGCTTGGACGAGGATACGAGGCAGGTTTCGTCGAGGCAGCGTTTCACTTGGCGGATTCGGCGAAGGTGGAAATAGCATGCTTTGGCGACGGAAGAGATGTGTTGAGTCATGTTTAGGCTGCTGTCTAGCAGAACCCGAGGTTCCGAACCACATCAGATGGTAGAATGGTGCAGTTAGACTCGAGATGAAGAGATTTTATTTGTTTATCATCGTCCGGTCGGCTTCGACGGTCGAACCAAATGAGTTCTGTTTTGGTGGCATTTTGCTTCAGACGCATAGATGCAGTGATAGGCACAAAAGTATTTTGAAAATAGATTTCTATTTTCAAAATAGAAAATACTATTTTATTTTCTATTTTCAAAATAAATTCTTTTGAAAAGTATTTTGGAAAAGTATTTTCCAAATAGTTTTAAAAAGTATTTTGGAGAATTTAAAATATTTTTCAAAATACTTTTCTAAAATACTTTTCTAAGCGACTTTAAAAATTCGATTGGCTTAAGTCATTGAAACTGGGTGAATCAATTGTTGAGCTGGCAGCTGAGTTTCGTAACTTAGGCGTTGTTTTCAATTCTACCGTGTCTCTCATTGTCCATGTAAACAGAATTTGTAAATCATCATGTATGGTCATTGGGTATACATACGCAGAACTAGGCGTCATGTGCCCATGTATGCTGGGATATCTCTGAAATATACGTACATTGTTTTCCATTCGCCTAGATTACTGCAACTCGCTTCTTACTGGTATCAATAAGTCAAACATGCTGAAGCTGTAGAGAGTTCAGAACTCTTTGGTAAGAGCCATAACTAATGCATCAAAATATGAACGTATCACCCATGCGCTTTAATATTTACATGGGCATCCTGTTCAGCAGAGAATTGGGCCTACTTTCAAATTGGAGCTCATCTTATAATATAAGTATATATAAGTCAGTTTACGTTGTCCTTCCTTATGTTTGTTTGTCCGTTTCTAAAGGCTCCGAAACGGAACGCTTTAGCGATTTGAAAAATCGGACGAAACGTTATTACGCGACGTCTAGGTCAACGCGACTATTTTCAGCTCGCAATTTTACTTAAACGCTGACATATGGACATTTTAAACCTCAAAATTATAAGGTTCCGTAATACCAATAACGAAGTTCATGAATATGCATATTTTAACCTCGCTTGAACGACGTGACGTAAGAGAAATGTTGTTTTTACGTCACGCGAAGATCAGGCGCAATCGAAATAAAACACGGGCTCCGTTCCGAAAAATTACGAGCGTAATGGAACACGATCGAGCTTCGTCTACTATTATATTATTTAGCCCGGGAAACAAATAATAGGGCTATATAAGGTAGAGATAATCCGTGCGGAAGCCTACTATTTTCAACTCATTATTATTTTGCTAAACGAGGCAGCAGGTGAGTCATAGGTAATTAAATTCAAATACACGGGGGAAAACTATTTTCACATCTAGTATCGTTCAGATATGTGGACATTTAAAATATTTGAAGCCCTTCAGCATATAGAGTAAGTAAGTAGCCTTTATTTGCAGCCGTTAAAAATTACGCGTGCGTAAAACCCGGGCAAAGCCGGGTAGAAACGTCTAGTAGTCTATAAAATTGTGTATAAAACTGTGTACTCTGGCCAACCACAATACTTAAAATCAGTTCTTATTCCCAGGGGCGGCGCTGGGTTTTTAGTTGTGGGGTCCACGAAAATGAAATTAACTTGCGAGGCACTGCGAGCGCCGAAGGCGCGAAGCTGCCCACGATTAGGGGTCTGGGGAGCGTCGTAAGCTCCCCCAGCGGGGTCTGGGGCGGAGCCCCAGCCGCCAACGCTTTTTGGAGTATAATTTTGCCATATGGAGCTCATTTCAGCCACTCTGAACTAAACATTTGGCTGTCAGCGAAACCAGACCCCCCCCCCAAAAAAAATCTATTCGGATTTACACGAATTGGATAAATGGTCTGAACGACAGCTGGGGGGGGGTCCGGACCCCTGGACCCCCCCGGCCAGCGCCACCCCTGCTTATTCCTCTGACTTATCATTATTCAACAAGGTCATCTGTATATCTTTGTCTGGTCATACCTAAATCGAGAACTGTTCTTCGTGAACAAGAACTTTCGGTTGATGGACCTACTTTTAGGAACTCTCTCCATGGGCGCCGTAACAAAACGGCGCAGGACAAAACGGCGCAGACAAAACGGCGCGGACAAAACGGCGCAGACAGAACGGCGCAATTCAAAGTACCCCGACAAAACGGCGCAGACAATACGGCGCAGTACAAAGATTATGATACTAACTATCATCAATCCAGCTTCCATTTCATCGAGAAATATTTTCATCAATCCAACTTCCCTGTAATTGGAAAAAATACTTTTATCAATCCAACTTCTATTTGACGAAAGAAATATTTTTCATCAATGGAACTTTTATTTAAGCAAAGATAATATTATATTCTCATAGATGCATGCTTCTAATTACGGCAACAATTATTTTTATCAATCCAGCTTCTATTGAATCGACAACTTAATTTCATCCATCTAGCTTCTATTTACGGACAAATTATTTCGATCAATCCAACTTCAATTTCGAACACAGGAATGTTTTTCATCAACCCCACTTCCATTTAGGGAAACAATTTTTTCATCAATCCAGATTCCATGTTAAAGTGACAATATCATATAATTTAGCAACGTAAACTACGACTATACCCTATGAACTGTAAGACTTGACGAAGTTTCTCAGTTATTCAGTTATTTCTAGTATATAGTTTATTATATATTTTTGCTGCTTCTACTATTAAACTACTATAAACTATTGTTCTTTAGTTAAGTTTTGCGCCGTTTTGTCTGCGCCGTTTTGTACTGCGCCGTTTTGTTACTGCGCCGTTTTGTCTGCGCCGTTATGTCTGCGCCGTTTTGTCCTGCGCCGTTTTGTCGGCGCACCCTCTCCATGTGCACTCTCCTTGGTCACTTGTGTCATTTTCTTCTCAACTTACAACTTGCCTCCTTAAAATTGTTTATCCATCATAGGCTACCTCTCTGTCTTAAGGACTGCTCTTCTGGATATTGACTTGATTACGGCTTGCTTTTGGTGTGCCATCGGTTTATGTTTTGGGCATTTAACCGGCGCAATAAAAGTTACAAATTACAATTTCACCAATACTTAAAGTCATAAGAAACTATTTGATCACTGTGAAGTACACTAATGCAATGTAATGCACACCATAGCGAGTTGTGATTAAAGTTGAACATGTTGGTTTCTCAAAAGTATTTTGAAAAACTATTTTGAAAAGTATTTTCAAAATACTGTTTTATTTTGTATTTTCAAAATATTTTTGAAAAGTATTTTGTAAAAATATTTTCAAAATACTTTTAAAAAGTATTTTATTTTGTATTTTCAAAATAC
This sequence comes from Aporrectodea caliginosa, assembly GCA_020284085.1. Taxonomy (NCBI): domain Eukaryota; kingdom Metazoa; phylum Annelida; class Clitellata; order Crassiclitellata; family Lumbricidae; genus Aporrectodea; species Aporrectodea caliginosa. The sequence goes on from JACEVL010000957.1 coordinate 29,715, forward strand.
TTTTGAAAAATATTTTGCCCATCACTGCATAGATGCACACCAGCTTTGAATGTCACGGACGCATGCCGAAATTTTTATTTTAATAATAATAATAATAATTACGACAATTTATATGGCGCCGTAACACGGCCATGCCGTTACAAGGGCGCCTTACAAGACAACTAACAGCAGTCGGGATAAGCCCTGGCGAACAAATGTTATTTTAGCATGGATTTGAAAGAGTCCACTGAGTCAGTCAATCGAATAGCAGGAGGAAGTCTGTTCCAGCATCGAGGACCGAAGACCGAGAAAGCACGATCACCGAAGCGCGTCTTCTTCCTCCGCACACGGAGATCAATCTTCGCAAGCGATCGGAGCCGGAGCCCGGGCAAAGTTTTTTGCCAGAGCGTTTTATGTAGAGATGGGTGTCGTCAGCATAAATGTGGATCATAAGGCCATGTTGTGATGCGATGTTGACAATGTTATTTATTATTATGTTAATGTATAAAATTATTGTCATTTCCCAGGTCTGTTAATTTGTAATCTAGTTGAGGTTGCACTCTAAGCTATTCAGTAGATGGCAGAATATACTTTCTCCAGTCAGTGTTAATATCTTCTGAACACAACTCTTCAACCGCTCGCCATTTTGTACGGACCATGGATGGTAGTTAAATTCATATTGTCTCTTATTAACTGGTAAGATTTTATCACTTCGTTTATGTAATTTGGTAAACCCGTAGTTGGTAAACCCGTAGTTTAGATTGGTAAATTATTTTATATCGTCAAATTAAAATGGTAGCTGGATTAAGGAAAAAAATTGTTTCACTAACTCGAAGTGGGATTGATGAAAGGATTTCTGTCTTTAAATAGAAATTGGATTGATCGAAATAATTTTTACCGTAAATAGAAGTTGGATTGATTATACTAATTTTTTATGCAATAGAAGCTGGAATGATGAAAATAATTGTTGCCTTAAGTAGAAGCTGGCTGGACCCATGAGAACAGCTCCTTGCTTAAATAAAAGTTCCATTGATGATAAATATTCAGTTCGTTAAATAGAAGCTGAATAATTTCTTTCACGAAATGGAAGCTGGATTTATGAAAAAATTTAACGATGAAATGAAAGCGGGATTAATGATAGTTATTATGGACATAGGTAGACTGCTTACTTAACAACGTTAAGTACAGCATCCAGGACATTCAAATAATTTACCAACCTAAACTACAGGGATTATTTAAGTATCATCTACGTAAAACTGATGCCCTAGTGAATGACTGCCACGTTATGGACCTAAGGGTGTGGTATGCATTTAGACCAAAATAGAGCAACCCTGAGTAAACCTTGTTGTAGAAAAGCCTTGGGAGAAAATGCCATTTAAGTATGCTGACTAAGTGCATCGGCATAGTAAGAGTGAAAACCAATTCAGTGCCATGACCACAAACCCCAAAGCAATGCTGCTATCAATGCAAAAGTGAATGGATACTCCACCAAAAGCAGCAGATAAGTCAAGAGGGACAAATGCTGCCACCTTTCTCTTAACCCCAATGCGCATTGCGCACGATGTCATTCGGAGCAAGAGGAGCGTATTCTGTTGAATGAAACTTATGGTATACGCAGACTGAAATGTGGATTAGTGAATTAGAGGTTAGGATAGAATAGACAGATGAACTTATCATATGTTACATAATTATTTCAGTTCTAGATTACATGCCCATCACTGTGAGAAAGCGAGTAAGAGGACACTATTAACCAGCTAAACATTTATTCAAGTCTTTCCCAAAGAAGAAATTGCTATATATAATTACCTCCATCATACATAATATTCACTAAATGTAGTAGATTACACATGGACTAGGCTCGAACATAAACTATGTAACACAAAATGTGGAATCACAGCTTAGTATAGTAAAATGACCCTGACTTGGAAAATACAAGAACAATTGCATACCTGATTTAATATTTTCGATCGTAGTGACACTTGTCAACATAATAGGCTTGCGCAGAAAGCGCCTCTGAGTAGATATCTGGAAGAGGCGCTATATAAATTCTCAGAATGAATGTATAAATGAATACCTGAAAAATGTTTCATCTTCTTTCTGAAACAGCTACACATTCCATATTATTCAGTGTTCTGTTCTTATAGGCATAAAGCATATTTCTTGGTCTTCACTTGTCTTCTGATGACCATTGAACGCTCCTCTTCCACCAGCTGCAACACCTTCTTGTTTGTTTTATAGTCGCTTCTGTTGATCTTGTCTAGTTTTCTCCACCGCCACATTTAAAAAGCCTTAAGCTTCTCCATTTCTGCATTTGCAATATTGTCCATGTATCCGCTCGTGAATAATCTCGTTCTTTGCACTTGGCTTTCGAATAGCACTTTAGAAATTTGGAGATTAGGAATACGATGTTTACAATCCACTTAGAGCGGCGTTCCCTCCATATGAGGCTTTTTACCATTCTTTCCGTACATCGAGACGCAGACCACCGTTTAGCTTTCCTGTCTTTGGAAACTGCTATGAAGATTTGAGATGGCATGATTTACAATATTGGCTTCATTTTATTTGTGTGTTCATGGAATGGTGTCATTCTAAGTACAGGCGTCAGGCCATTCTGTTTTGAGACAGAGCTGTAACATTTATAAGGATTTAAGCAAGACAATCTTTAGTAGAAAATTACTCAAAGAATGTCTGGAAATGTGCCTTGCCATTATTACTAACTACTCATTCAACTACGAATCGTAATCATTGTAATCGTAAACTACAAATTTCTGAAGCACTACCCTAAAGCACTACGAACGGGTAGACTGAGATGGCTTGATGGTGAGGAGTGTGCAAAGGTACTTTGGCTGGTAGTATTGCATTGAGTTGTAGGTTAGCGATAAGACTTTGAAATGGATGCGCTCCAGCATTTTCACCCAGTGGAATGATTTAAGAATGGGAGTGATATTGTGATGCTCTGGTGTACATGGTGATGTGTGAATGTATGCGAATTGGACTTTATTGAGCTGCAATGAAATTATGATCTATAAGCATGCTAAATATTTACGTTTTACTGTTATTTTTAGCAAGTATATGAAAATGACGAGCAACATTCTTTCAGAGCTTCAAACTTAGTTGTAAGACAAGGCTTTCATCTTAATAATTTTACAACGGATTTGTTTTACCACAAATTGCTCTATCTTCACTAAACATATCCTGAATAGTAGCTCAAAGGCGTGGTATTATACAACGTATGGATAGCTTCAGTGTTTCCTCATGATGTTTATTCTGTGTGAATAATTTCTTACTTTACTCGAAAAGAACTACTACTCATACACGAGACATGAACTCTTCTTGAAAGCGTCTGAAAGATGAACTTAAATGAAGTAATTGATAATGTGTGAAACTGTCTACTCAATGTGATCATCTCACAGCTCATCAAGGAACCGATACTGGAGAAGTACATTTAAATTAACAATATTATTAAGTGAGTATCCGGATGGAGAATGCGAAAACCCATACTGGTGAGACACCACACAGGTGCCCGATATGTCAGAAATCATTATGTCAACGTACTAATCTGAAAAAGCACATGCGAACCCATACTTGCGAAAAGCCATGCAGGTGCCAGATTTGTCATAAATCATTTACTCAAGGTTTTGATCTGAGAATGCACATGAGAACCCATACGGGCGAAAAACCATATATGTGCAAGTTATGTCAGAAATCATTTGCTCAAGGTAGTAATCTGAAAAGGCATATGAGAACCCATACTGGTGAAAAGCCCTACAGATGCCAGATATGCCAGAAATCATTTTATGAAGGTAGTCACCTGAAAAGGCACATGAGAACCCATACTGGCGAAAAACCATACAGATGCCAGCTATGTCAGAAGTCATTTATTCACGGTGGATATCTGAAAACACACATGAGAATACATACTGGTGAAAGACCATACAGGTGCCAGTTATGTCAGAAATCATTTAATGAAGGTGGTACTCTAAAAAGGCACATGAGAACCCAAACTGGTGAAAGACCATACAGGTGCCAGCTATGTCAGAAATCATTTAATGAAGGTGGTACTCTGAAAACGCACATGAGAACCCATACTGGTGAAAAACCATACAGCTGCCATTTATGTCAGAAATCATTTGCTGAAGGTGGTTCTCTTAAAACGCACATGAGAACCCATACTGGAGAGAAGCCATACAGTTGCCAGCTATGTCAGAAATCATTTGCAGTAGTCAACTATCTAAAGAGTCATATGAGAACCCACACAGGAGCTAAACCATACATATGTGAGTGTTGTAATAAAGGATTCACACAAATTGGAAATCTAAAATGTCACAGAAGAACTCATGCAGCTGAGAAGCAACACTTGCACAATAAACCTTCTACCAAGAGCAGTTCTTCATTGAAGGAGTTTAAACTCGATGAAAAAACACAGCCACAGGATTTTAAAATGGGAAGCGAAGTTATTGCTAACCTGTCAGATAATTTTGGTAGTCAAGGAGTTATTGATAAAGAAACTGAACGTTACTCAACGAACGTACATCCGGATTCTAGTGGAATTGCAGGTCCTTTACCGACAATTAAAGATCGAGAAAGTCTCTATAATAGCAGATTCAAATCTCCTATGAATACAACAGCGTCTTTGTCGAAACCTTTTGGGTGTGGTTTATGTGATGAATTGCTTGAAATAGAGAATGAATTTCTAGACCATTGTTCTAGCCATCGATTTTCTCCACCTGACGACTTAGTTGCTGACCTCTGCTGAATTATGATTCTGCTTAATTACAGCTGAAGACAGATGGAATTAGAGATTTATAATGAAATGATTATATGGAAGTGCAGCATGACTATAGTTACTTTGTACCACTTTGATTTTAGTATACTTAGACAGTATAGGCATTCTGATGTAGAGAATCCAGAGGGCATCCCTTTTGGGTGCCACATAACTAAGGTGTGGCCTTTTTCTCACACAATGTAAGACTAGAAATTATTGTTGCATGCCATAAAAATTAAATTTTATCCAACTATAGTTACTAAAGACGCAGCATAGTCTTTCGTTCTGGATTCCACTACTTGACAACTTTATTGTTAAATATTAAATTTTCCCACACACATTCTTCTGCTTGGCTAGATATTTAACAGAGCGGTTAGCTGTACATCATTTTCTGAGACTGTTTTAGACTATTTATATTGTCGTTGCTTTCATAATAATTGTATTAAATAATAGCTTAGTCCACTTAGATTAAGTTTTAGATTTGCTTGGTCATTGCAAATATTAATGTGTAATCGAGATTTCGTATATTATTCTGAATATTTTGTGTTTTCTTGTCGTTGGTGATTTTTATATTATATTACTTATATTCATAATCTCTAAATAAATAAGCTGCATGTCGTAAATTGCACAGGATCAAATTTCTCAAAATGAAATTATTATATTTGTTTAATACTCTGAAATTTTATAATTCACATTGATATTTTTAATCTATTATCTACTGGATTATATCCATGTTCTCGCGGCCCAGCCACCCTGCTTGCCATCCTCCGACCGGGCTCAAAGCCACCGACGCCTGCATTCTTCAGCGAGCTTACCTCATCGCTTTACACAACACGCAGCTGGTCCTCGTTGGTGGAAACCATCGAATTCAACTCGATCGCCGAACAGTTTGGCCTAAAGGAGCATGTTGCTGAGCCGACGCATTGGCTGGGGGGTTGGCTCGACGTCATCCTGACACTGGACGACTCCGCTTTAGCCAACCTGACTATCCACCAACACTCGCTCTCCGACCACGACCGCGTCATCGCAACCATTCCTTTCCTCTATGAGACGTTTGTCCACGTCATCAGATACATCCGCGGTTGGAAGAAGCTGGATCATGATTCCTTCGGGGAGGCGCTGCGGGCTCACCCTACCATCGCTGATCCTGCTTCCGTGGCTAACCTGTCAACCTTCGACCTGTTTGCCGCCTACGAAGACGCCACGAGCAGTCTGGTTGACTCATTCCTACCATTGCGCCCCCTCAAGGTGCGCTAGAACACACTATCTCCATGGTTCGACGCCGAGTGTCGGACACGCCGACGACAAGGTCGCAGGACGATCGGAAAACCTGGATTCGTTTCGAAAGGCAAATGCATGCTCGATAGCGTGAGCGGGAGCGCGATTATTGGGAGGCTAGGATTTGTCGCTCAGCAAACGACCCAAAAAGGCTGTCGCACCCTACGTTCAATGGTCTGCTGGGTCGACACTGCTTAGGGAACCGCTCTGTGACACTCACCTACTCTGCGGAAAGTTAGCCGAACACTGCTGCGCAAAGATCCTCTCAGTGCGAGATGACACCTCGGACTCTCCTCCGCCTCAGTTCCCACCAACGGACTGTAGCCTCTCCACTCTGAGTGAGTTCACTCCAGCCGAGCTTCGAAACATCATTCTTACCTCCGCATCGCAGTCCTGTGAACTGGACCCCCTTCCTACATTCCTGGTGCAGGAGTTCGTTGAAAGATCTCCTCCCATTCCTCACCCTCCTCTGCAAACGTTCTCTTCAGGAAGCCATACTGCCTCCCTCACAGAAACGCTCTCTAGTGTTCCAAGCTGTCAAACGCGACGGCCTGGCTGGTCCGCTTGCTTTCATGGATCTAACCCCAGGTTACCCTCTTGGCCCTGTTTGATATCAGCGCCGCCTTCGACTCGGTCGATCTTGCCATCCTTTTACTCCGCCTTTCTATTTCTTTCTGCCTTGCTAGCAAACCCCTTGACTGGCCCCGCTAGTTCTTATGCGATCGCACTTCCTGTGTCGACTCAGGTTTCGTACTAGATGGTGTTCTTCGGTTTAAAATGCAGCGTAAGAGAGTCTTTATCTGCTTTGTATAGGTTAGGCATTGTTCATACCGTTGTTACTTGGCGTCATATTGAGTGTTTCAGCGATTTCGTTCACCCGGACAGATGGAGGAGGGGCACCTTTTGCCTCGTATGACGACATTGAGGTTTACATAATTATATTTTCAAAACGAGACAACCATTTTCTCCATCTTGGACCAACCGAGGATTGGTCGCCGTCGTTTTCCACTCGCGTATTCGACAATTCTCGACGCTAAAATCTAGTTTGGACGTGTATTAATTGTGTTCTACCTCCAATAGTGTTCTTCAGCGTGTCACTGTTTTTCCTTCTGTATCCTTTTCCTGTCTACCGCGCCACCTATCGTTCACTATTTTTCATTATCTTTGAACACCAGAGGCTATCGTGGTGCCGAATTGTTATTTCAAAGTCGTCGTGTAAATGACTCTTTATATCATAGAAATAAATTTTCATAAAATGCACATAATTTTTTAACGAAGAGAGAAATAATCGGAGTCCATAATAGGCTCAAATTCCAAGCACGTTATTTGAACGTTGTGAAATAGCTTCATTCATATTCAACCTTAATGGACCGAAAAATAAATTCAGATTAACGCGAACTGACCCCCTACATTTTCAAGGCCTAACGACTGTTGTTTGTATCTGAAACGCCGGGCATCACTGTTTAACACTAGAACGTCGGCTCTTTTCTACCACCTAAAACGTCGGAATGGGTCATTTTTGACCCATAAGCTTACAGTTTCATTTATAGAAACCATGTATTTTTGAAGGATAATTCTTCTGCAGCGGAAAATTCCGCCCATGAGTAATATTTTGGATACAATTCCGCGGCAGGAGACCTTTGCGCATGCGTAGTCTTCGGCGCATGCGCATTGTCCAAACTGTGTTACCTATATTAATTGGCGTCGTGAGGGTCGGTTAGGGTCAGATTAGGCGTTGTGAGGGTCGGTTAGGGTCAGGATTAGGGTTAGTGTCGTAGTTAAATAAGATGCTAAACACTTTCCGCCGCAGAAGTAATTTCTTCATGCACGGCGTGGCGGAATCTTCCGCCGTAGAAGCACCGCGCATTTTTGCACGAGTCCTGAAAATAACTGAATGATTTACTGATATCATTGTAATACGCTTTCAGAATGTTAAACTTTTAATTTATTTATGCTTCCCCTAAAGTGCCTGAAGGTACTATTAATTTTATAAAGGCGTCAAGTTCCTCAAGCGATACTGAACATGAGTCGTCTCCCAGACACGCTCATGCTTCTGTTTCAGTGCATCGTTGGACGCATTATACCTTCATCAACAGAAGTTGAAACGCGATCAAAATAATATTATAATCTTTTCTTATTTGTTGTGTCGCAAACAGCGTTAGTCCTGAAACTTCGCGGAGCACGTTCTGACTGCTTAGCCTTCCACGAGGTGCATAATCGGGTGAAATCAAAATCCAGACATTGCCATCCCTTGATGCTTCCTTGGTTTCTGTAGCTGCTACATTTGGGTTGTCACTATGTTGAAATGATGAGCGACCCTCTCTGTAACCACGACCTCCTCCTAGACCACATGCACGTACCCCCTCGACCACATGCACGCACACTTCCAGAGATAGGAACTTCAGGATTTCTAATGCTAATAACGGTTCGTCTTGTCCACCCTGATCATTTTCGACATTTGAAACAGAAGAACTGCTACTTGCCTCAACAGACAGGTTTTGTATTCCGGTATCTGAGACAGAGGCCTCACTATCATTGTCTTCCGATTAGCATACTGATGTGTCCTCACCGATTTCTTGAATCAAAGGAAGGGCTTGGTTTGCTGCAGGCCTATAATTATCGTACACGACGACTCATTTTAGCGCAGGTATCGATAACCCTCAGATATAGCTGTTTTTATATCAATTGTGTTTGAAACAATGAACAAAACTGTCTGCAAATGGCGGGAAGAACGTGAGCTTTGCAATGCCGTCACAAATATGTAAGGTTAATATAAGATATACACTAGAAAGATGGGCATTTGCAGTGATAGTGTCATGGGTCAAAAATGACCCCAATCCGACGTTTTAGGTATTGGCTGCTATATCTCCTATACCTGACCAGCTATTAATGAGATTTTTCTTCTATGCCTTTGCGGCCACAATGCCATAGATGTCATGAAATATTTTCCTTTAATGGTTACTGGGTGCTACATGGCACGCTCGCAAAGTGCGCTATGGGTCAAAAATGACCCATGCCGACGTTCTAGTGTTAAATAGTAAAATTCGGGCTATATGTCAGGATGAGTTGGTATTCCAACAACATGCTCACTTAGATTCATCCATCGATTAATGATTATTAGATGCCACAGAATACTACATCAGGCCTATTATTATGTCCATGTATTGTACATTGTTATTTCCCAGGTCTGTTAATGGTTAATTACTTAATATAGTTGAGGTATAACTCTAAGATATTCACTAGATGGCAGAATATACTTTCTCCAGTCAGCGTTAATATCTTCTGAACAGAACTCTTTAATCGCTCGCAATTTTTTACGGATAATGGATGGCAGTTAAAATTAGATTGTCTCTGAAATGTCTCACTAATTATTAACTGGTAAGATTTTATCATTTTGTTTATTTAATTTTGCTCTATAGTACTCTGAAACAGTCATAATACAAAATTCGATCATTGTTGCTGTTTCTGTTTAAACAAATCGAGAGATGATTTTCTCCAGAAGGGTTTCCGACAAACCGATCCCTCCCTCTGGTCATCTCCGAGGCAGAGCGAGTTGACTCTATGCAGGTTCCTGGGGTCATTTGCACCGGGATTTCAGAATGTCGTCTCACATCGATGCTGTTTTATCAAAATTTTCATCACCCATGTATGCTCTCGGAGTCCTCCTCCTGCCTTCATCCGCGAAGTTGCAATTTCGCAGCTCGTGTGTGCCTAACCAGCCTAGTAGTGCTATTATAATGCTGAAGATAGACGCAGATTGGAACAAATAATAAGATGAAGCGTAGCCTATAGGGCTTAATTGGCCAGGACGCTCTAGTAGCTGCTGCGCTTGCGGAAGAGGCTGACTCTCGTCTTTTCATAGCTGTTAGGTCAAGCGGTAATCCTCCAAACAGCAGTCCCAAATTCAAATAACTAGTAAACTGTATCCTTTTCAACGGCAGTTTATCTCTTCATCAATCCGACTTCCATTTAAGCAAAGAATTATTCTGATCAATCCAACTTGTAGTTTCACGGTAAACTGTTTTTGTCAATCCACTTTCTATTTATGCAATTATTTTACCCAATCCAGCTTCTATTTAAGCAATTTTTCTAGTGAATCCAGCTTCTATTAATGCAATTGTTTTCATCAATCCTGCTTCCCATTTCATGAAAGAAATTATTTTCATAAATACGGCTTCCATTTAGGTAAACAATTATTTTCGTCAATCCAGCTTCCATTTAAACAATTATTCCAGTTTCCACTTAGGTAAAGAATGATTTTAATATGTGACATATTTCTTGCGGGATTTACGCTGGTACCATGCTCAGTGGTGTGCCCTTTATGAAAATAGCACTGAAAAGCAGCAATTTGAATTTGGGACCGCCTTTTGGAGGATTACCGGTCAAACACTGGGCATGACATTGTTTTGCATAAACTATTCCTTCCTCATCACTCTCAGATGCGGTACAAGCTCTGAACAAGGGCGCATGAGTTTCAGTTTCCTGCTAAAAGACGAATCGCAATTTTATTTAACGAGTCCTTTTTAAAAATATCTACTGAATTTCATTCTCTCTTAAGTCACCTTCCTTACTTTCTGTAGTACTATTGTAACAAGCTGCGATATTGTCAGCTTCATTTCCAATAAACGAATTTGATTGATTGATTGATTGATTGCTAATGTTATAGTTTGAGCTTAATGTTTTCAAGAGTCTCTTGTAGGCGATCACACTTGTAGTTTCGGTTTAACGACACTATGTGATAGCAAAGATCATTAACGTCGCCCTCTTCCTTCATCCAGGCTTAGGACTGGCACTGCCTGACACTAAGGCATGGACGTGCAGTGGCGGAGGGTGTCACGACAATCTGTCTACAGACATTTCGTCTACAGACATTTCGTCTACAGGTGTATCTGTATCCATAAGAGCTAATCAACAGAGGCCGCTTTCTTACAGTTTCGCTAAAATATTCTAAATATTCTCTGGAATCAAGCTTCTAATTACTGAAAATATTATTTTCATCAATCCAACTTCTATTGAATGAAAACTTAGTTTCATCCATCCATCCAGCTTAATATCCAGCTTCTATTTACTGAATTTTTTTCTCGATCAATCCAGCTTCTATTTCAACACAGGAATGTTTTCATCAATCCCGCTTCCATTTAATTAAACAACTTTTTTATCAATCCAGCTTCCATTTTAATGTGAGAATATCAAATAACTTCGTAGACGAAATGTCTGTCGGCGAAATGTCTTTAGATGAAGTGTCGTAGACGAAAAGTCTGTAGACGAATTGTCATGACACCCTTCTACTTTGGCAAGAATTCATTTCATCAACCCAGCTTCTATTTAAGCGGGAATTATTTTTCATCAGTGCAACTATTTTTTTTAACTAAGACTTATTTTCCATCAATCCACCTTATATTAAAAGCAAGATTCTTTCTTCAGGCCCACTTCTATTTAAGCAAAAATTGTTTTCGTCAATTCGACTTCTATTTTGTGAAAATTCTTTTCGTTAATCCAACTTGTATTTGACCAATGCTGCAACCCATGCAATGGCCAATGGTTTAATACGCTAAAATATACTATTAATGAAACTAGAAGTTGAATGATTTATGAAAGTGCTTTTCAGTCAACTAGAAGTTGAATGATTCATGAAAATATTTACCAGTAAACTAGAAGTTGGATCGCTGAAAATATTTTTAATGAAAATAGAAGTAGTGTCACTGAATATTTGAATGAAATAGAAGTTTGGTTAAACTGTAGTTTACATTGCCAAATTATTTTAATATTTTCGATGCCGTACTTAACGTTGGCAATTATATTAATGTCTTCAATGCTGTACTTTACTTTGGTAAGTAAACAGTTTGCCAATGTCCATGATAACTGTTATCAATCCAGCTTCCCTTTAGGCATGACAACAATTTTTTCATCAATCCAACTTCTATTTAAGAGAAAATTACTTTTGATCAATCCAGCTTCTAATAAATTAAGCAAAAAAATTTTTCTCATCATTCCAACTATTATTAAAGCAAGGAATTATTCTCATAAATCCAACTTCTATTTACAGAAACAATTATTTTCATTGATCGAACTTCTCTTGAAGCAATGACATAGCTTTATTAATCCGGCTTCCATTTTATGGAAACAATTATTTACATCAATCCACCTGTTATTTTAGACAGAATTGTTTCATCAATACAACTTTCATTCAGGCACACAATTATTTCTATCAATCCAGCTTCCATTTTAATTTGACCATGTAAAATAAGTTTGCAATGTAAACTAGTGTTTTGAAAGAATTTGGATGGATGAAAATTCTTTTTCCATGAAATGGAAGTTGCATGGGGTAAAATATTTCTTTAATGAAATAGAAGTTGGGTGGATGAAGATATTTTGGGGGGATGAAATACAAATTGCATGAATGAAATTTAGCAAGGTGTCACTAGATGCAGTCTCATGTTTTGAATCTATCACTTATAACCTGACTAGTGAGATTTCAGCAAGGCAACGATTTAGGAAAATATTAGGCATTGAAAGACTGAAACTTTGCTTCCCATTAACACATGTGGACCACATGCACCGACGTTCAACTGAGGATGGAAATCATTCTAACCTTAGTGTAGCAGCAATTAGCCTTCAGTTATAAACAATAAGTAAATAAATTTTGTTATGTCTTAAAACAAACTATAACTGAGAATTTGCCTTTTTCATTTTAGTGGGTGGCTGAAGACTTCCCAATGCAGTTATATGAGAAAGCCAATATCTCATTGATCTTCACCAAAAGCATATATGGATATATTTCTCTGCAGCTTTTATTATTGTCGATTATTTCTTCATCAGTTAACATTGCTACTGACTAATAATGCAAGAGTGTGATATACAAGAGAAATTCGATTGCTTCAATATTTCATCATCTCAGGTTGGTTTTTTTTCTGTGTGACTAATTTTCTTACTTTATCCCAATAGAACTATTATCGACACATGAAACGTGTGAAAAGTTGCACTCTTACTTCAACCAACCCAGATAGTGTCTATACATGCATTTGCATTAAAATGGATGCTACTAGTGCTGAAGAAACGCCATGCCGATCCAAATTATATGAAGAATCATTTGCACATTCTCCTGATTTACAAAAGCACATGAAAGCCAATTCTGGCCAAAAACCATACAAGTGCCAGTTATGTCAGAAATTATTTGTCATAGGAGGTCATCTGAAAAGCCACATGAGAACCCATACTGGAGAGAAACCATACAAGTGCCAGTTATGTCAAAAATCATTTACTCAAAGTGGTCATCTGAAAACGCACATGAGAACCCATACTGGAGAGAAACCATACAAGTGTCAGTTTTGTCAAAAATCATTTACAAATGGTGGTCATCTGAAAAAGCCACATGAGAACCCATACTGGAGAGAAACCATACAAGTGCCAGTTATGTCAAAAATCATTTAAGGAAGGAGGTAATATGAAAAACCACATGAGAACCCATACTGGAGAGAAACCACACAAGTGTCAGTTTTGTCAAAAATCATTTACTGAAGGTGGTTCTCTTAAAAGGCACATGAGAACCCATACTGGAGAGAAACCATACAAGTGCCAGTTATGTCAGATATCATGTTCTGAAGGTGGTTCTCTTAAAACGCACATGAGAACCCATACTGGAGAGAAACCATACAAGTGTCAGTTATGTCAGAAATCATTTAATCTAGGTAGTGATCTGAAAAAACACATGAGAACCCATACTGGAGAGAAACCATACAAGTGCCAGTTATGTCAGAAATCATTTGCGGTAGTCAAATATCTAAAGAGTCATATGAGAACCCATTCTGGAGAAAAACCGTACATATGTGAGGTTTGTAATAAAGGATTCTCAGAACTTGGAAATCTAAAGAGTCACAGAAGATCTCACATGAATGAGAAGCAACAGCCATACAATAAATCTTATACCAAGAGCAGTTCTTCAGCAAAGCAGTTTAAACTCCATGCTGGAACACAGTCACAGGATCTTGAAATGAAAAGTGAATCAACTGCTAGCCTATCTGTTCGATTCATAACATTAAGCAGTGCAGGCGTCACTGATAAACCAAATGAACGTTTGTCAAGGAACATGCATCCTGATTCTAATGAAAAGACAAGTCCTCAGATTGCAAAAGTTAGTATCGGAGAATATATTTTTATTAACACAATTAAATCACCTGAGGATGCAAAACCGTTCATGGAAAAATCGTATGGATGTGGTGTATGTGGTGAAATGCTTGAAAGTGAGAAGGAATTTCTAGAGCATTGTTCTAGCCATCGCTTTTCTCCACCTGACGACCTATTTATTGACCTTTGCTGATTCGTAATTCTCAACACGCGTTGTTTAAGATTGAGAAGAGATTGAGACATTTAATTGTGACCTTACATAAATAAGGTGTGCTGTTGCAATGCTAATATACAGACAAATTCTTCATGATTATAATTTTAATTAACAAAATAGTTAGGCATCAAGCCTACAGGGTGGGCCATTATAAATGAGAACATTGCCTTCAATCTGAATTATTTATTCAATTAATATCTTTTTTCTTTTCAAAATACAAACAATTTCTTGTTAAGGGGTCGTCCATAAAGGACGTCCGCAAAAAAGACCCACTTTGGACCCCTCCCTTCCCCCTTTGTCCGCATTTAGCCATATCCCCCCCCACCCCCTTTGCGGACGTCCGCACACGAAAACCAAAAAATTTACAAAATAAAACATCAACATTGTGAATAACATCATTAATAAACTACTAGTTCTATCTGGGACTATTATTACGGACCAGCCTCTATCTTATTTAGCAATAATAATAATAATAATACATGTAATAATTGGTAGTGACGTAACACATTCAGTCAGTCGATGGATTTTTCTCTTGGGGTTTAGTTTTTACAAGTAGAACGAGCTCGTCAGAATACGTTTTTAGGCCATCTTAGGCGGACGTCCGCACTGGTAGACCTGGGAGTCGACCCCAATAAGTCGACCCCAGTCGACTTGGGCATCCCAAGTCGAGTCGAGTCGTTTCTGCTTAGCGCAACTGACCCCCAAGTCGAATTTGTACTGAAAAGTAACCTCAAGTTGTTTTCTACAGAAGTCGACTTAAACCGACTTGGGACACAAACAAATCTAAATTTATCTTGCCACACTAATGATCGTAAGGCCACGGCGGCGTTTCAGCAGTTGTATAGTGTTTTTAGTGTGAACAAGCGTTTTTAAGACCTATAGTGTGTTAGGGTTGTGTCATGACAATACACCTAGCTGTATGTATAAACACGATCTAGCGCCGCTTGTCTTGTGTAAACATTGACTGAATATAGCTTGTACTGAGCACGTGCTAATAGCGCGGGAAAGGTTAGAAATTGCTGATTACAGTCGATTTGAATAATGCAGTTGTCTTAATACAGTAGCCTAGATAGAGCTGTATATTGAGAGTGACGTGTTAAGAAATATAGTTGATTTATGTTGACGATATATATTGAATTGAAGTGTTGAAGATAAAAGTTGATTTACATCATTCTCATTTGAAAGAGTAAGAAGGAAATATTCAAAACCGCAGAACGGTACTGCGATATTATTTTGTAGGCTATTCTCGACGCCGGTTGCGTCGGTTGGGCTAAGCAGTTACTTAGGCCTACTTATGCCTATTTTTATCGGTGTCGATTTATCAATATCATGATTTATTATCTGTTAAAGCTTCACACGTACTTTTCATAAAACTGGTGGATCGAAATGTTAATACAAATGTTAGCACGTCTGCCTTTATCAAGAGCTGAACCCTCGCAAATAAATGAACTTCTAGTCGACAGTGAATTCGACACAAATAAATCTGGATCTCTTACTAATCAATCGATCGTTTGGCGCTACTTTGGTGCACTCCATTAGTCGATTGCAGACGGAAAAACTGTTGTAGGCCTATTAGACAATGATCGACTATATTGTCGGTGAGTGGTAGTGCTGTGGGATGATACGCATGCATTGCTATTTGAATGACGTTATAGTGGCCAAATAATGATAACAACAGAATTAAACTGTGTCATTATAACACGCCATTCAGTGCAACCAGTCCGCGGTCCGCTGCAGATTCTTCTGTTAACCCATTAGAGCATTAAAAAACTGTTTAGGCCTAAGCCCAAACACAAACAGCTTAAAATAGGACTAATAAGCAATTTTATTCATCAGGTGTTGAGATCTCATTACTTATTAGTAGGCTATAAGGAATTACTTTTTGCCAGGCAAATTGGCAGGACATTTTTGTATTATTAGCCGTACGTAATCGTAATTACCATGTCAGAAGTCGACTTCAAGTCGGAAGTTGGTTGTTTTCTGCCAAGTCGGGTCAAGTCGTTTTGACTCCAAGTTGTCGACTTCAAGTCGACCTCAAGTCACTTTAGGGTCAAGTTGGGTCAGATTGGCTTACCAAAGTGACTCCCAGGTCTACGCACTGGTCATAACCCCCCTCCCCCTTGTCCGCATTCGTCCGCATTTGGGTGACCTCCCCCTCCCCCCCTCATTGCGGACGTCCTTTATGGATGCTCCCTAAATGTTATATTCTATGTTTCTGCCTCGGTTTTCAACAATTTATCCTAAACGTCTGCGCCACGCGATCGTTATGATGATGCTCCTGTCTATAAATATAGGCCTATGAGACATTTTTCGTCTCTCCTCAACAATAGCCAACTTCAGTTCTATTGTAAATTTTCGACGAAGGTAGGCTTTGTTTAAGGGCACCCCAAATAGCATACTCTATCGGGTTTAGGTCTGGGTGGCCACATATTTATCAGAATCGATGAAGTTTGTCCTGATGATGGAAGGTGAGTGTTTCTTGCTGCGTTTGAAGGAGCTACACCTGGTGCAACGTCCAATTGTGAGGTTCCGCGACAAGTCATCTACAGACTTTTCGTCTACGACACTTCGTCTACAAGTGTATCTTTATCCATTACGGCTAATCAACAGAGCCGACTTTCTTTTAGTTTCGCTAAAACGTGATAAATTTTCTCAGGAATACAGCTTCTAATTACTGAAAAGATTATTTTCATCAATCCAACTTCTATTGGATGGAAACTTAGTTTATTCCATGAATCCAGCTTGGTATCCATCTTCTATTTACGGGGAAAATTATTTAGGTCAATCCAGCTTCTATTTCAACACAGGAATGTTTTCATCAATCCCACTTCCATTTTGGGAAACAGTTTTTTCATCAATCCTGCTTCCATTTTAAAGTGACAATATCAAATAACTTTGTAGACGAAATGTCGTTAGACGAAATATGTCGACGAAGTGTCGTGACACCGTTATTTCTCAGGTCTGTTAATGTTTAACCCTCGGGCTACCAAGCTTTTTGTGACGTTGGCTACCAAGGATTTCGGGTTTGGTTTCACATATCATTTCTTGTAATATACCAATGGATTCAGCATTCAATTCTGTACAGAATGGTATATCTAGTTGTACATTATGTGAATGCACCTCGAAATTACATCATTTTTAACAAAGGAACCGATAATTAACGATATTTTATATTATTGCGTACATTTTGTACTTTTTGGATAAACAAATATACGATTTTGTGTGTTTTGAAACTGATCTGTGTATCCAAGATACAAAAAAACATACCTACACATGTTTATATACGTATAAATAGCCTATGCACCCATACATATATACATGTACATGTATGCATGCATACATGTACAATACTATATTCAGCCATTTTCATACAGATTACGCGTATTATTATTTATTTTCATCACTTCCGGTTTTCAAAAGACAAACATGTAAGTATGTATATGGAGCCCTACATTCCCTCTAAAGAATGGCATATTTGTTTCTCTTCTAGGAAGATAAATGAATACACTACAGACAAAAAACTAAGGGGGAGTCCTTCCATTCAGACATTTTTCACGCATATTATGGGTATTATTATTTATTTTTATCACTTCGGTTTTCAAAAGACAAACATTTAAGTATGCAAATGTAGCCCCACATTCCCTCTATAGAATGGTATAATTTGTGTCTCTTAATATTAAATGACAGATAAGATATAGTCGAAAATCTAGGGGTATCCACCCCCCTCTGGTGCCTCGGGTATATCGGGTATAACTTTTGAATGGCGTGAGCTACCACCATGTTGTTTACTTCAAAATGTGCGCCAATGAATCTGCCACAGCTACCTAAATTGCCAAAATTATATTCCATATGGAACAAATTTTTTGGCATAAAAACTTAGAGGGGTGGCAACCACCACCCCTTGGTAGCCCGAGGGTTAATATAGTTGAGGTATAACTCTAAGATATTCACTAGATGGCCGAATGGAATTTCACAAGTCAGCGTTAATATCTTCTGAACACAACTCTTGCATCGCTCGCCATTGTTTACGGATAATGGATAGCAGTTAAATTTAAATTGTCTCTGAAATGTATCACTAATTATTAACTGGTAAGATTTTATCACTTTGTTTATTTAATTTTGCCCTATAGTGCTCTGAAACAGTTATAATACAAAATTCGATCATTGTTGCTGTTTCTGTTTAAAAAATCAAAGATACGAGAGATGATTTTTTTCCAGAAGGGCTTCTATCAAACCTATCTCTCTGGTGGTAAAATCGTAGTTTACGTTGCTAATTTATTTGATATTGTCACTTTGAAATGGAAGCAAGCGTGGGTTATCCCGTTGTTTAGGTTGTTAAATTATTCTAATGTCTTCAATGCCGTACTTGACGTTGGTAAGGAAGCACTCTACCGATGTCCATCATAACTATTATTAATCCCACTTCCATTTCATGGAGAATTATATTTAATCAATCCAGCTTCTATTTACGGTAAAAATTATTTCCATCATTCCAACTTCTATTTAAAGATAGATATGTAGAAGTAGAAGTTGGATGAGCGATGAAAACATGTCTAAAATGCGTGTTAAATAATTTTAAGATGCTGTACGCATTGGGATTTTGGTAAATGAAAGCTCGATTGATGAAAATAATTGTTTCCGCAAGTAGAAGTTGGCTTCATGAGAGGTAATGGACACTCACCCGCTTGTTTACTTACTTGCTTTCGCGAAAATATTAGGCTGTTTGTACGTAGGTAGAGCGCTCTATTCTTTCCGAATCTGGGGCGGCCATATTGTTTATCTAGGTCATATTGGCTACCGAGCCGATGTTCACTTTAACCATGGTTTCATCAACCCCACTTCCAGTTAGCGAAACAATTTTTTCCCTCAAAAAAATTTCCATTTTAATTTTACGATATAAAATAATTTAGCAACCTAAACTACGGGTTTACCGCTAAATTAGTGTAACAAGCTGGTGATATTGTTAGCTTCATTTCGAATAAACGAGATTGATTGATTGATTGATTGATTGATTGATTGATTGATTGATTGATTGATTGCTAATGTTATAGCTCGAGCTTAATGGTTGATTATCTTGTAGGCGATCACACTTGTAGTTTCAGTTTAACGACACTATGTGATAGCAAAGATCATTAACGTCGCCCTCTTCCTTCGTCCAGGCTTAGGACTGGCACTGCCTGACACTATGCGCATGGACGTGCAGTGGCGGAGGGTGTCACGACAATTCGTCTACAGACTTTTCGTCTACAGGTGTATCTGTATCCATTAGGGCTAATGAACAGTGGCCACTTTCTCATAGTTTCGCTAAAACATGCTAAATATTCTCTGGAATCCAACTTCTAATAATTATTACTGACAAGATTATTTTCATCAATCCAACTTCTATTGAATGAAAACTTAGTTTCCATCATCCATCCAGCTTGATATCCAGCTTCTATTTACGGGAACAATTATTTCGATCAATCCAGCTTCTATTTCAACACAGGAATGTTTTCATCAATCCCGCTTTCATATAAGCAAACAGCTTTTTTATCAATCCAGTTCCATTTTAATAATTATGACAATATCAAATAACTTCGTAGACTTTCGAAATGTCTGTCAGCGAAATGTCTGTCAGCGAAATGTCTGTAGACGAATTGTCATGACACTCTTCTACATTGGCGAGAATTCATTTCATCAACCCAGCTTCTATTTAAGCGGTGAATAATTTTTCATCAGTGCAACTGTAATTTAACTAAGAATTATTTTCCATCAATCTGGCTTCTATTAAAGCAAGCGAAAATTCTTTTCATTAATCCAACATGTATTTGACCACTGCTGCAACCCATGCAATGGCCAATAGTTGAATACGCCAAGATATACTTTTAATGAAACTAGAAGTTGGATGATTTATGAAAGTGCTTTTCAGTCAACTAGAAGTTGGATCGCTGAAAATATTGTTAGTGAATATAGAAGACAGTATCACTGAATATTTTAATGAAATAGAAGTTTGGTTAAACCGTAGTTTACATTGCCAATTTCTTTTAATGTCTTCAATGCCATACTTAACGTTGGCATATTATGTTAATGTCTTCAATGCCGTACTTTACTTTGGTAAGTAAGCAGTTTGCCAATGTCCATGATAACTGTTATCAATCCAGCTTCCATTTAAGCATGGCAATTTTGTTATCAATTCGACTTCTATTTAAAAAAAATTACTTTTGATCAATCCAGCTTCTAATAAAGTAAGTAAAAATTATTTCTCATCATTCCCACTATTATTAAAGCAAGGAATTATTCTCATAAGTCCAGCTTATATTTACAGAAACAATTATTTTCATCGATCAAGCTTCTCTTGGAGCAAAGACATAGTTCCATCAATCCAGCTTCCATTTCATGGAAACAATTATTTACTTCAATCTATCTTCTATTTAAGAAAGAATTAGTTTCATCAATCCAACTTCCATTCAGGCAAACAATTATTTTTATCAATCGAGCTTCCTTTTTAATTTGACCATAATTATAAAGTAAGTTGGCAATGTAAACTAGGGTTTTGAAAGAATTTGTATGGATGAAAATCAGGGTTGGCAAGTTGTTGCCACCGCCGGTTATAACCCGTTATTGCCATGGCAAAAACTGTCCCAGCAAAAACCTCTTGGCAATAATGGCAGCAACCTCTTGGCAGAGAAATGGCAAAAACCTTTTGGCAAAAATAGAAACTATTAATTATTGTGGTAATAAAATATGGAATCTTCACAGTTAGCTTCATTTTTTATTTCTTCTGTCTTGCTACTTTACAGAGTTGACTGATTTAAATACATCAAGCTTTTAATTAATCAAGTTTTTCCAAATAAAAATCACCTTATTTAAATAACCATATAGGCTAATTTTTTCCTCATAAAAGGGATTTGCAAGTTTTACATATTAAGTACAGTCAATGTTGAATTGTGTAATTATGACTTAGAAATTTTGCCAAACCATTGGCTTCTATACACTACTAATAAATTATATACTACCAGGTAAGTATATAGAAAGGCAATAACCCTGTTGACCTGAATATTACTACTGCAGTGCAAATGGCAGTTTATTTTGGAGTAGTTGAACTGTAGGTCAGAATTTTTATCTTAATCTCATGTAGTTGACTTTAACTACATTTATACTCAGGGATATATAGATTTACTACAGTAGTTTTAATTTCACACAATAATTTATTATAACTATGCAGTCTGTGCAGTGAAATATAATTTTCATTTGCCTTGCCCTTTAGAGAAAATGGGCATCATCTGGCAATAACCGGAAATTACCAGTTATTGCCAATGTCCCTAGGTTGTTGCCGGTATCACGAAATAAAGTATCCCCCATACATGAGTATCCCCTTTAGCGAAATGGAGTATTCGGTTTAGTTTGCATTTTTGGCGGTTTGTAAGTGTATTCACTCGTACTGTTTGGATTTATTGGGTAAACGTGTAGTTTAGCGTCGTAAATTATTCGCCCGTTGTAGCACTGTTGTTTTTCATCAGTCCAACTTCTACTTTGTCAATAATCATTTTCATCGATCCAGAGACAAAAATTCGTTTCATCAGTCCAGCTTCTATTTAAGCAGGAATTATTTGTCATCAATACAACTTTTATTTAATTAAGAATTATTTTCCATCAATCCAGTTTCTATTTAAGCAAGATTCATTTCATCAGCCCCACTTCGATTTAAGGAAAAATTATTTTCATCAATCCGACTTCTATTTAGCAAGAATTCGTTTCATCAATCCAACTTGTTTACGACCAACGCTAAAACCCATGCAATGGCGGATAATTTACGACGCTAAACTACACGTTTACCCCGGATACTCTAAACCGATTTATTCCATCCGGGAGGATAAATTCATACATCCCCGGGTAGTCTTAGGACGGATACTGGGTAAACGTGTGATACCGGCAATAGCCCAACCCTGATAAAAATACTTTTTCCATGAAATGGAAGTTACATGGGTTAAAATATTTCGGTAATCCTGACAACGGCGGTCCCAAATTATTCAATGAAAGAAGTCTACAAAGTTATTTGATATTGTCACTTTAAAATGGAAGCTGGATTGATGAAAACACTGTATCGCTAAATCGAAGCTGGATTGATGAAAAAACTCTTTCCCTAAATGGAAGTGGGATTGATGAAAACATTCCTGTTTTGAAATAGAAGCCGAATTTATTTAAATAATTTCTCCGTAAAAACAAGCTCGATACCAAGCTCGTTGCATGGATGAAACTAACTTTCGATTCAATAGAAGCTGGATTGATGAAAATAATCGTGTCAGTAATTAGAAGCTGGATGCCTGAAAATATATAGCACGTTTTAGCGAAACTATAAGAAAGCGGCTTCTGCTGATTTCTTTCATTGCATAATTTGGGACCGCCGTTGTCAGGATTAACAATATTTCTTTGATGAAATAGAAGTTGGGTGGATGAAATTATTTTTTGCGATGAAATACAAATTACATGTATGAAATTTAACAACATAAACTACAGTTACCGAAAGTTCTTCAGACAATGAAGTCACTAGGTGTCACTAGATGCAGTCTCATGTTATGAATCTATCACTTGTAACCTGACTAGTGAAATTTCAGCAGGGCAACGATTTAGGGGAAAATTAGGCATTGAAATACTGAAACTATGCTTCCCATTAACACATGTGAAAAACATGCACCGACTATTCATTCAACTGAGGATGGAAATCATTCTGACCTTAATGTAGCAGCAATTAGCCTTCAATTAGCAGCAATTAGCCTTCAATTAGCAGCAATTAGCCTTCAGTTATAAACAACAAGTAAATAAATTTTGTTATGTCTTAAAACAAGCCATAACTGAGAATTTGTGTTTCTTCATTTTAGTGGGTGGCTGAAGATCAGAACTCAATGCAGTTATATTCATGAGAAAGCCAATATCTCATTGATCTTCCCCAAAAACATATATGGATATATTTCTCTGCAGCTTTTATTAACGTCGATTATTTCTTCATCAGTTAACATTGCTACTGACTAATAATGAAAGAGTCTGATATACGAGAGAAATTGGATTGCTTCAATATTTCATCACCTCAGGTTGTTTTTTTTCAGGGTGAATAATTTTGTTACTTTATCCCAAAAGAACTTATTGACACATGAAACGTGTGAAAAGTTGCACTCTTACTTCAACCAACCCAGATAGTGTCTATACATGCATTTGCATTAAAATGGATGCTACTAGTGCTGAAGAAACGCCATGCAGATCCAAATTATATGAAGAATCATTTGCACATTCAGGTGATTTACAAAAGCACATGAAAGCCAATTCTGGCAAAAAAACAAAGAAACATCAATTACTTCAGAAATCATTTGCTCATGGTGAAATTCTGACAGCTCCTATAAGGAAAACATACCAGAGAGCAACAGCCATGCAAATGCCAGATATGTGGGAAATCATTTACTGAAGTAGGTAAGTTGGCGGTGCATATGAGAACCCATACTGGTGAAAAATCATACAAGTGCCAGTTTTGTCAGAAAGCATTTGCTATAAGTAGTAATTTGAAAAAGCACCTGAGAATTCATAGTGGAGAGAAACCATACAAGTGTCAGTTTTGTCAGAAATCATTTACGGAAGGTGGTTATCTTAAAACGCACATGAGAACCCATACTGGAGAGAAACCATATAAGTGCCATTTATGTCAAAAGTCATTTACTGAAGGTGGTCATCTGAAAACGCACATGAGAACCCATACTAGAGAGAAACCACATGAGTGTCAGTTTTGTCAAAAATCATTTACTGAAGGTGGTTCTCTTAAAACGCACATGAGAACCCATACTGGAGAGAAACCATGTAAGTGCCAGTTATGTGAAAAATCATTTACTGAAGGTGGTCATCTGAAAACGCACATGAGATCCCATACCGGAGAGAAACCATACAAGTGTCAGTTTTGCCAAAAATCATTTACAAAAGGTGGTCATCTGAAAACGCACATGAGAACCCATACTGGAGAGAAAGCATACAAGTGTCAGTTTTGTCAAAAATCATTTACAAAAGGTGGTCATCTGAAAACGCACATGAGAACCCATACTGGAGAGAAACCATACAAGTGTCAGTTTTGCCAAAAATCATTTACTGAAGGTGGTTCTCTTAAAACGCACATAAGAACCCATACTGGAGAGAAACCATACAAGTGTCAGTTATGTCAAAAATCTTTTACTGAAGGTGGTTCTCTTAAAACGCACATGAGAACCCATACTGGTGAAAAACCATACAGGTGCCAGTTTTGTCAGAAAGCATTTGCTATAAGTAGTAATTTGAAAAAGCACCTGAGAATTCATAGTGGAGAGAAACCATACAAGTGTCAGTTTTGTCAGAAATCATTTACGGAAGGTGGTTCTCTTAAAACGCACATGAGAACCCATACTGGAGAGAAACCATATAAGTGCCATTTATGTCAAAAGTCATTTACTGAAGGTGGTCATCTGAAAACGCACATGAGAACCCATACTAGAGAGAAACCACATGAGTGTCAGTTTTGTCAAAAATCATTTACTGAAGGTGGTTCTCTTAAAACGCACATGAGAACCCATACTGGAGAGAAACCATATAAGTGCCAGTTATGTCAAAAATCATTTACTGAAGGTGGTCATCTGAAAACGCACATGAGAACCCATACCGGAGAGAAACCATACAAGTGCCAGTTTTGTCAAAAATCATTTACAAAAGGTGGTCATCTGAAAACGCACATGAGAACCCATACTGGAGAGAAACCATACAAGTGTCAGTTTTGTCAAAAATCATTTACGGAAGGTGGTTCTCTTAAAACGCACATGAGAACCCATACTGGAGAGAAACCATACAAGTGTCAGTTATGTCAGAAATCATTTAATCAAGGTGGTGATCTGAAAAAACACATGAGAACCCATACTGGACAGAAACCATACAAGTGTCAGTTTTGTCAAAAATCATTTGCTGAAGGTGGTTCTCTTAAAACGCACATGAGAACCCATACTGGAGAGAAACCATGCAGATGCCAGTTATGTCAGAAATCATTTGTTCACGCCGGTCATCTAAAAACACACATTAGAACTCATACAGGAGAAAAACCATACATATGTGAGGTTTGTAATAAAGGATTCTCAGAACTTGGACATCTAAAGAGTCACAGGAGATCTCACATGAATGAGAAGCAACACCCATACAATAAATCTTATGCCAAGAGCAGTTCTTCAGCGAAGCATTTTAAACTCCATGCTGGAACACAGGCACAGGATATTGAAAAGATAAGTTTATCAGCTGCTAGCCTATCTGTTCGATTCATAACATTAAGCAGTACAGGCGTTACTGATAAACCAAATGAACGTTTGTCAAGGAACATGCATCTTGATTCTAATGAAAAGACAATTCCTCAGATTGCAAAAGTTAGTATCGGAGAATGTCTTTGTATTAACACAATCAAATCACCTGAGGATGCAAAACCGTTCATGGAAAAATCGTATGGATGTGGTGTATGTGGTGAAATGCTTGAAATTGAGAAGGAATTTCTAGAGCATTGTTCTAGCCATCGCTTTTCTCCACCTGACGACTTATTTATTGACCTTTGCTGATTCGTAATTCTCAACACGCGTTGTTTAAGATTGAGAAGAGATTGAGACATTTAATAGTGACTTTACATAAATAAGGTGTGCTGTTGCAATGCTAATATACACACTAGTGTGGTCCAATTTACCATGTAAAAAAATAAATTTCAAATATCAAATTGGGTCATAGCTGCCCTTGTTTCTATATGACAGAGGAGCTTACAGGCCAAAACTTAAACGGATTCAATAATATTTAGAGGTGGCTCAAAGCTGACACTTTTACTGACACTATGAAAAATTCGAGATTTTTGAAGAAAATGTCAGTCTTCTTAATTATTTAATTTAAACATTTTAATTTAGGTTCATTTTTAGTTGTTTTCACTTCCTGTTATGTTTTAACTTTCTTCTGTGTGTTTTTAATCTTTTAAAATATTACAATTCAATTTTAATAATTGAAAATTTAAAGAATATTTCTCGAAGCTATTCGTTGTTCTAAAATGGCCACTCGCATGGCAAAGGCAGCAGCAGACCAGGAATCGTATTCGATCGAGGTCCCTCTCCTTTTGCAATGGGATGGCAAACTTTTACCAGATCTTTCTTATTCCAGCCTGAAAGTGGGCAGATTTGCAATCTTTGTTTATGGAGATGAAAAGCCTCAGACTGTTTTGAAGACTGGCGCATGTACAATTATCGAACAGACTCTCAACAGGGAACTTGTGTGGATTGCAAGTTGCCACCATGTGTTCGAAGTTATGCCATCCAGCGTGTTTACTTCCGCAACCCTCGGATCTACCAGTTGACCAGAAATAGACGTATTCAAGCGATTTACATGTGAAAAGTGGCTAAAGTTTGACAAAACCAAGTACGACACTTCTGACGGAACAATCTTCAGCGGGTCGGGTCCATGATGGATATCCGCGATGAGATGGTTACATACTACTATAGCTGTGAAAACCAGCACCAGCATGAAGATTATGGCGAGCTTCTGCAATTGTGTCTCATCTTCCTTGATGGGTGCTCGAGAGAAGAAGTGCGATTTTGAGCTCCTGGGCCAATGCACAATGCGAGGTGGATGGCCAAATTCTTCTTTCAAGCATCAAATTACTCTCAACACCTGGGAGAGAAAAGCTTTAACAGTTGTCAGCCTTTTTGTCTCTCTTGTCTATGAATTATTTTGGCATGAAGCTTGCTTGGCAGACAGAGCTCCATACAATGACTTGAAACTATTGAACTTGTTGCAACATTGCTGTGAAAAATGCAGCCAAAACAGCTTTCAAGAGACACCTCAGATATTTTTCTTAGCATTAGATAGGCCTGGCTTTTTTGACCCATGCGTTGATATCAATACAAAGGTTAAGGATCTCAAACGTGCTGAAAAGACTAATTATACCATCAAAGAGGATTGAAAGCAGAACATTAAACTTGGGAAATCTACTGGAATCATATGTAACAAGCCGAATATCTCGGCTCTTTGACGTATACTCGTTGACAGTGGAGCAGAAAAGGCCCAGGCTTTCCTTTCGACACCACCAGACTTTTGGCAGTTGGATCCAATTTATCTCCAATTGACAGGAAAAGTCAGGCAGATGAAAGTAGTAAATGACTGTGCAGAGAGAGGTGTTGCTTTAATCCAGACATTCAACTCTTCTATAACAAAACGAGAATAAAAACCAATACCATCTTCAAGTTGCCAGCGCTCATCGGAAAACCCAACCCATGCAGAGACATCAAAGCTTCCCTTAAAGAATATCTCAAAATAGACTTATTTTAATGTTGTTCTTATTGACTAGAAGCTTACTAAGCAGTAAACACTAAACAGTCATTTTCTTTTTGTTTTCATTAAAAAATTTCTTGATCAAAGATATGAATTGGGGGCCTGTACTATATCTGACGAAATTTCGTAGTAACAATATTTA
The DNA here is from genome assembly GCA_020284085.1 of Aporrectodea caliginosa. Classification (NCBI taxonomy): domain Eukaryota; kingdom Metazoa; phylum Annelida; class Clitellata; order Crassiclitellata; family Lumbricidae; genus Aporrectodea; species Aporrectodea caliginosa. Next base: position 57,543 of record JACEVL010000957.1, read on the forward strand.
TCATTCAAAATTGAGCCACCTTTAGATATTCTTCTAAAGCCACAAAAATTGGTCCAAATATTCCCTAAACTGAATAGAACAAGAACAAATGTGACCCAAATTAATTTTTTACCTTTTATATTTTTGGACCACACTAATACACACACACAAATTCTTAACACGTTGGCCGCTAGGGACGTGTTAACACGTCCCAAATTGGGATTGTTCAGACGCTAGGGACGTGTATACACGTTCCTTAGGTATAGGCCGCTCAGAGGTTGTTCAGCGTCCCAGTAATATTTCCTGCCACGTATAAATAATAATGGACATGTGCTGCTACCTACTGAATGCATATAAGATTATTTTTGGCAAGGTTTGTGACTAAAAAATTGGAACATAATGATATGAAGCGTCTGTTGATGTGTCAGCCATCTTGATGTAGGCCCTAGGCTCTTTGCGGTAAACATAATAAATATATATGAATTATTTGAAGAAGAAAAGGTTCAGTATACAGCAGCCTGTGAAGATGTCGTGCGAATTAGACGATGATTCTTTTGTTGATAGTGTACACGAGGTTTGGAACAAAATAGCCTAATGTTATTCGGTCTCTGCTCGGAAGCCAAGATCGGCCAGAGACAGCCGCCCCATCGGTGGCCTTCAAGCAACACAAGGCTTCGGACTTATCCAGACTCAGTGGACAGCATTATCTGGATGTTATCCCAGCAACTGCTACCAATAGATGTGCAATAGATGTGTTGTTTGCAGCATGCATGGAAGGCGCCAGGAAACGCGTTATTTTGGTGAAACTTGCTCTTTAGAGCCTGTAGGCCTACTGTGCGTTGTAGGCCTAAATTGTTTCAAACTGTTTCACACCAGTAGTGTAGTGGGGCGGGAACGCGGGGGAACGCCGTTCCCGCACTTTTTTCCAGGGAGGGAACGCGATCCCTCACTATTTTGCAGCATTTCTGCTGAAATAAATGAACAAAGAAGACTTCAAGACTCACAGTTTCAACTGCTTACTTACTGGAGCCTTTCGCAGTTTCGCAGATATATTTATATACCCGTTATCTTTATACTAAAAGTCGTAGTTTACGTTGCTAAATTATTCTAATGTCTTCAATGCCGTACTTGACGTTGGTAAGTAAGAAGTCTACCTATGTGCATGTTAACTATCATCAATCCACCTTCCATTTCATTAAGACATTTTTTCATCAATCCAACTTCTATTTAATTTTAAAAAAAATACTTTTATCAATCCAACTTCTATTTCATGAAAGAAATATTTTTCATCAATGGAACGTTTATTTAAGCAAAGATATATTCTCATGGATCCAGCTTCTAATTACGGAAACAATTATTTTCATCAATCCAGTTTCTATTGAATCCAAAACTTAATTTCATCCATCCAGCTTCTATTTACGGGGAAAATTATTTCGATCGATCCAACTTCAATTTTGAACACAGGAACGTTTTCATCAATCCCACTTCCATTTAGGGAAACAATTTCTTTCATCAATCCAGCTTCCATTTTACAGTGACAACATCAAATAATTTAGCAACGTAAACTACGACTTTACCCCCAAAACTAGGCTTTTGTCGGCAACGTTAATTGACGAGAAACAAGCCAAAAACCGCTAATTTTTACTCTTTTGCGCAAATTTTGTTTTCATCAAATTCAAGCGTTAAAATATCTTTAAAACATTATTAGGGTAAACGTGTATTTTAGCGTCCTAAATTATTTTCTGACTTATAACGTATTCCCAGATTAATTTAAGCGTTTACGCTTATATTTGTCATATTCCGGAATATATCTGTGCTAAAAGAAACAAAAACAACCGAATAAAACTTAATTTAGAAGAGAAAATAAAAACGAATTGAGTCGTTAAGCGACCATTCGACGACAACCGGAAGTCAAGCGGCTATGGTAGGCCTACATTACCCGCGGCTCAAGGAATCTATATTGACCGCGGCTATTAATAGCTACACCTCAACTTGACCGCAGCTATTAATAGCTACACCTCAACTTAATAATGCTGAATGCTGAATAGTTGCGTTAAGTTCTCATAGGCTTAACGTCAACTTAAGCCTATGAGATACGCCTATGAGATACGAACAGGTCGCGCACTCATACGCTTCACTAATTACCGTCTATGAGGCACTAACACTTCCCACACGATTGATTTGCAGGTGTTTTATGCTATCAGTCTGCATTGAAACGGACATACTTGTGCGTTTGCAAGTGGTGTAATAACGAATACACTTACTTACTTACTTTTCTTCTGCATTATGTAAAAGTCCTGCACGTGGAATTTTTACCAGGGTACTCCTACCATAATTCTAATCCTTACATATACTTCCTAATCACTCATTTCCTGCAAAAACTCTTTTCCCAGTCTTCACGCTTCACACTAACCATTATTGTGAAGCCTAAATGCATTGGACAATTTGCATAGCAAGAAATGTCCTTATTTGACCCTTGAAATAAAATACTTATACGATCTTTCCAGGGTGTAAAGAGCAACTTTGAGACTAACCAAAACGGCAATCATCCATCACCTTCAATCATTATCCTCACAGTGGTAATCCTTCAAACTTACCCATTAGTGTCAAGCCAAAATCCATTGGAACAAATACATTGCAAGAAATGCTATTATTTGACCATTGAAATAAATACTTATCGTCTAAGTAAGCAAACACCCATTCTAGGGCCAAAGGAGAACCCCAATGCTAATCAAAACTCCAAACAATCATCTGTTTAAATCACCATTCTCGAAGTGGTAGCCTTTGGTACTTACCATTACTGTCAACGCAAAATCCATTCTACAAATGCATTGCAAGATATACTGTTACTTGACCCTTGAAATAAAATACTTAGACTCTAAGTATGTGAAACCCCTTTGTAGGCCTAAAGAGAACCCTCAGTGCTATCCCAAACGCCAATCACCCGTCTGTTTCAATCACCATTGTCTAAATGGTAGCCCTTAAAATTTACCATTATTGTCAATGCAAAATCCATTGTGAAAATGCATTGCAAGATATACTGTTACTTGATCGTTGAAATAAAATACTTAGACCCTAAGTATGTGAAAGCCGTATCTAGGCACTAAAGAGCACCCTTAGTGCTATCCAAAGTGCCAATCACTCATCCCTTTCAATCACCACTGTCTAAGTGGTAGCCCTTCAAGAATACCACTATTTCCAATGCAAGAACCATTGTACAAATGCATTGCAATATATACTGTTACTTGACCCTTGAAATAAAATACTTAGACCCTAAGTACGTGAAAGCCGTATCTAGGGACTAAAGAGCACCCTTAGTGCTATCCAAATCGCCAATCACCCATCCATTTCAATCACCACTGTCTAAGTGGTAGCCCTTCAAGTATACCACTATTTCCATTGTACAAATACATTGCAATATATACTGTTACTTGACCTTTGAAATAAAATATTTAGACCCTAAGTATGTGAAAGCCGTATCTAGGCACTAAAGAGCACCCTTAGTGCTATCCAAAGCGCCAATCACCCATCCATTTCAATCAGCACTGTCTAAGTGGTAGCCCTTCAAGTATACCGCTATTTGTGCCAATTGAAATGCATTGTACAAATGCATTGCAAGAGATACTGTTACATGACCTTGCAATAAAATACTTAGACCCTAAGTATGTGAAAGCCGTATCTAGGCACTAAAGAGCACCCTTAGTGCTATCCCAAACGCCAATCACCCGTTTGTTTCAATCACCATTGTCTCATCCCTACACTATTGCCAATGCAAAATCCATTGTACGAATGCATTGGAAGATAGAGTGTTACTTAACTCTTTCAATTAAATACTTATAGTCTACATAATTATGTGAAAGCCCTTTTTAGGGTCTAAAGAGAAACCTCTGTGCTAACCAAAACCACAATAACCCACCTATTTCCATTGCTCTTGTCTAAGTACTCACCCTTCAACTGAAACACTATTGTCATTCCAAAATACACTGTAGAAATACATTGGAAGATAGAGTGTTACTTAACTCTTTCAATTAAATACCTATAGTCTACATATGTGAAAGTCCTTTCTAGGGCCTAAAGAGCACCCTTAGTGCTAACCAAAACCACAATCACCCAGCTTTTTCAATCAGCATTGTCTAAGTGCTCAACCTTCAACTGAAACACTATTTTCAAGCCAAATACACTGTAGAAATGCATTGCAAGATATAGTGTTACTTGACTCTTTCAATTAAATACTTCTGGTCTAGGTATGTGAAAGCCCTTTCTAGGGCCTAAAGAGCACCCTTAGTGCTAACCAAAACCATCATCAACCAGCTTTTTCAATCAACAGTGTCTAAGTGCTCACCCTTCAACTGAAACACTGTTTTCAAGCCAAATACACTGTAGAAATGCATTGCAAGATATAGTGTTACTTGACTCTTTCAATTAAATACTTATTGTTTAGGTATGTGAAAGCCCTTTCTAGGGACTAAAGAGCGCCCTTTGTGCTATTCAACACGCCAATCACCCATACTTACCAATCGCCACTGTATAAGTGGTAGCCCTTCAAGAATACCACTATTTCCAATGCAAGATCCATTGTACAAATGCCTGGCAATATATACTGTTACTTGACCCTTGAAATAAAATACTTAGACCCTAAGTATGTGAAAGCCCTATCTAGTGACTAAAGAGCACCCTCAGTGCTATAGAAACTGCCAATCACCCATCCCTTTCAGTCACCATTGTTTAAGTGGAAGCATTTCAAGAATACCACTATTTCCAATGCAAGATCCACTGTTCAAATGCATTGCAAGATATGCTGTTACATGACCCTTGAAATAAAATACTTAGATCCTCTGTATGTGAAAGCCGTATCTAGGGACTAAAGAGCACCCTTTGTGCTATTCAAAACGCCAATCACCCATCCGTTTCAATAACTCTTCTCTAAGTGGTTACATTTTCAACTTAAACATTATTGTGAAGCTAAAATACACTTGAAATCCATTTCAAATCATGATGTTACTGGAGCCTTCCAATTAAATACTTATCATCTAGGTAATTGGAAGCACTCTCTAGGGCCTGAAGAGAAACCTTTATGATCACCAATACCACAATCACACACCTTTTTCAATCAACACTGTCTAAGTGCTCACCCTTCCACTTACACATTGTTGTCAAGCCAAAATACACTGTAGAAATCCATTGCAAATTATGCTTTTACTGAACCCTTCTAATTAAATAGTTATCGTCCAGGTATGAGAATGCACTCTCTAGGGCCTTAAGAGAAACCTTTATGCTCACCAATACCACAATCACCCACCTTTTTCAATCACCAGTGTCTAAGTGCTCACCCTTCAAGTGAAACACCATTTTCAAGCCAAAATATACTGTAGAAATGCATTGCAATATAGTGTTACTTGACTCTTTCAATTAAATGCTTATTGTTTATGTGTGTGAAAGCCCTTTCTAGGGCATAAAGGGAAGACTCTGTGCTAACCAAACCAGAATCACCCATCTATTTCAAATGCTCTTCTCTAAGTGCTCACCCTTCAAGTGAAACACTATTTTCAAGCCAAAAATACACTGTAGAAATGCATTAATAGTAATGTTGTTATTTCAGCCTCCAAATTAAATACTGATCGTATAAGTATGTGAAAGCTTTATCTGGGGCCTAAAATCCACCCTTAATACTACTGATAGGTGCTTGAAAGGTCACATATGAAGAGTCTGTATCAATATCTACAGACATACGTGCAATATCGCTCATACATCATACGTGTAAACGGACACAAATACACATGTATAAGCATATTGCACTTGTTTGTGTTGTATGTTACAGGTAAGCTTTCTGTCGAGTCGAGGTTGAAGGCATTCAAGCAAGACAGTATTGGGTATCATGAAACGACTGATTACCATCTGACTGGTTCTGCAGTTTTACTGGAATGGAAGGTGCAAGAAGCAGGGTTTTACTGATGTGAAACGTTCTGCTGTTGTCTGGAGTAAGCATTCGAATGTAAATAATTATGTTTTCTAGTCAAGCATGCTACGGTCTGTGTACTCAAGTTGCTGCCTTGGTTTCCTGCTCTAGAGAGATTCTGTCTGAAATTGGTATCAGGTTGACAGAACAGTGAACTGAAGTCATTCACATTATTCACGATCCGTTCCTTTTACGTCAGTCTTATCATTTTTGAAGAAGACATGTGCCATTGGTTGATGCCTTGAGCATTAGATAACAGTGGGGTAGAAGTTACTAAGTAATTAATTAAATCCAATCCCGGTTACATAGATACGAAAACGTGTTCCATGAGCACCCCTTGCACACCAAGGACAATGACTGCAGACTTCTGTTTGCAAGATGAGGTGGAGAGAACCCTCTGTCTTGCGCCATGAGGTTAAAACAGAAATTCCGTTGCTGCATTTCCTGGTTGCCTTGAGGTCTGATCTTTGTGATATTCTTATTTAAATACGGTACTGTATTGTACTTATTGAATGTTTTCAATTGTATGCCTTCATATAAGAATAATAGGCCAACGAGTCGGTGTCTGTGAATAACAGTTTTGACCTATCTCCATATTTCTTCTTGATATAATTATAATGAAAATTATACATTAGCGTTTTGCTCAAGTCTAAGATACTCATGCCTAAGTATATAGGTTTGTTATAGAACAGCTTGGTCTTTTTCATATGAATCGCTATTAGATTCTCGTCAAAAATCGTTCGAGTGTCATAGCTAGTTTTCGCCGCTAGTTTTATCGCTTGCTTTTCGCTGGAGACTAGTTTAATATCTACGTGATTCTCTATATTTTCACAAGTTTTCCCAAAAACGCTATTATTCATAAGTTTGAAAAAGTCTTTTTCGAAATCGTTAGTTGCTCTGGTCCTCAGGCTGGTATTTAGATCGATATATTTTTTCAACCAAGCACTTTCTTCGAACTTAATTCCTCGATGAATTTTGGTTATCTTCAAGCCTAGGCTTTCGTACTGCTTTAAATTTTCGTAGTGAACTATATACTTTACTTTATCGTTCAGGTTTGGTATGAGTTTAGGTACGGTTGAAGATTCGGGTGTGATGTTCTCTGGAGCGAGCGGGTAATCGTTATGCTGATCGTGCAAATCTCTCGAATATTCCAAGTCCACTTCTAAAATACTAGGCGTCGTTCTCCAATCGGTTAGTTCATCATTTGACATCCACTCGAACCCGTGAGTTGGTAGATTCTTACTCATCGCCCATCCGTAAAGATTATTAGCGTCAAGGTACGCTATAAACGATGAAGGCTTGCTTGCGTCGAACGAGGGCATGTACCTATTATTCGCCTGCGCATAACGATGGGAAATTGTGCTAACACCGCCTCTTATCCCATGCTTGACCATTAGTATCATATCGTAGTCGCTTAATAATTCCAACTTTACTTCGGTCAACTTTAATGCAGCGTCCCATGCAAGACCCGGTGAAGTATAATACCAAGCGGGGTCGAGACCGTAGTTCTCGCAGCACACGTCTCTGAAATTCTCAAACACGTCGGCGAGCAGGAGAACGTCTGAAGGTTATATAAATCATGGTATTCTCGAAACGTTTTGAATCCGAATTCATTCCATACCGTCCGTGCGTGGTTATAGTCTTCGTCGCTAATATCCGAATCGTTAAGTCTCGAATAGAATGCAGACCTCGGCGGTAGTTCCGTTTCGTTCAGTCGATCGATGGTATCGATAAAATCGTAGGGGTAGGCGCCTTTTCTTAGTAGGAGATCTAGCTGAGTACCAGAATAATACTTGCCTATATTTTTACACTGGTCTTTGCTTAGATTCCTCGATAATGCGTCGAGACTGGAGGGCATGAATCTAAAACTGTCGATGAACCGTAATTCACGTTTAACCTCTACTTCCTTATTTTCTTTACCTATAAACTTATCAACCAAGACCTCTCTGCTGAATGAGATGTACCGTTCTTCATTACAAGGTATGCAGTTAATCCTTTCGTTATCTTCGCCTCGTAGTTTCTTTACGAATAAATGAGCATCATAACAAGATAAATTATGTAACAGTACTGGGAAAAACTTGGGGACCTTGTAGCTTAAATTACAATTGTTATGGGCCGCCCCTCTGAATTTACCTGTAAGATGGCAGTGATCTCTAACTCGATCTGTCCCTAATTCACCTTCGCAAATGTGGCAAACGGTAGCTGAATCGTATAGCTCCTTGTCTTTCTTCCCGAATATCATTCGTTTTGGAAATTTAAATCGTTTGTAAATATCTTTTATATTCTCTATAAGAGTGTCTATAAATATTTGAGCTACATCATCGTCTTCGTTCTCCGCTGTAAACATTACGGGGTCTTGCGAATATAGGTCATCGTCGAAACATTTTATAAAATAACAGAATGAACTCGGAACGTGTTTTTGGTATTTGTTAGTATAGGATGTGTTAGGATTTGGCTGACAAGTGTCTATAGGTTTAATGAAGCTTTCAAAATCGGCGTACACGACGAAGGGGACACGCATCTTTCTATAATAATTTTTAAAACTCAACATAGTATCCGGTTTAGGTAGTTCGATCTTTTGCGCCTCGTGTTGGGAACAGTACTCACTATGCTTAGTAAGCGCTTTTATTCGTTGAAAACCGATTAAACATCGTCTACAATAGTGCATTGAATTTTTAGATTTCTCTGTGTGTTTCTTCATCAATCTGTTAAAATTCTTTATCCAACAATAATGCTTCTTTTCTCCGTCGGAAATAAGCAATAGATCTACATAGGTATCGCTTTCATGCTTAGATATATATATAGGGTATAGTTTAACATCTGTCTCGTAACCGAAGACATTAATACTAATGTTATTATTTCTCTCAAACCTGCTTATCACATTAGCATCCGCCGCTACTGGGAATTCAATGCCTGACCAATTAAGTTCCTCAGACTGCTTGATTAATTCTTTTGTAATTCGATATGGATGTCCTTCAACGGGGTTTAAAGCTCTCGTTACACACCACTTGAAACATTCTTCGTCTTCGTTCTTCATATTAATAATTCCCTTTTTACTCGCTAAACAGGTCGGTAGTGGAATGTAAGAACTTCCTTTCAACGGTTTATAAACAACCGTATCGATATCCAACTTCGCAACGGATTTAAACCTCCAATTACTACCTCGCATCTGATAACTCGCCATGCTCTCCTTAATTTTATCCACTGCACCGCTATATATTTCGCCCACGTCGGTTGCGTCTAAAATGATCTCAGTCTTCGATTTAAAATTAGGTTCAGCCTCGACTTCTTCCCCAGATTTCATATCTACTTTCCCCATTACACATATAAGATTGAATTGAACTTTTACCCCTCGAGATTTCGTTAGCAGACTGACTACCCGCGGCCTTACAGCATTGAGGAAAGATGTGACGTCGATCCCTCGAGTTCCTTCGACCGTGTATCGCTTAGTAAATCCTTTAATAGCATTCGCGGTCTCTCGAATCTCGAACTTCTTTTCATTGATTTTGTTAAAAATACCCGAAATCTTTGACTTCAACGAGTCTAATCTTTCATTCACGGGTTTCTTTTCTCGAGGAGCTACGTAATTAACCACCCAATCCGCAAAAGAATTAATTTTCGACCTAACCTTGTTCTTTACTTCAGTCACAACATTATTAAAACGAGATTTCCAAGGAGGCGTATACTTACCTGGAACAAGCGTTGGAACTTTGATGTCTGGAACTGGAGCGTCTAGCAGATCGCTTTCATGTACAGTCTTAACGCTTTGCAAAAGTCTCGATGATACTAATGCTACGAGATCCGCTTTTCGCAGTCCCGAATATCTAACCAAACCATTCTCTTTAGCAATGCTTCGTAATTGTTTTACTGTTTTCGTTTTATATTCCATTTTATATACAGAAGATTTTTCTTTAAGTCAAAAATGAGATAACATTTTTCGACCGTGTGACGACTGATCGAAACTGTTGGGAACTTTCGCGCGCGATGACTCATCGATCGATACCTTGGGGATTTCCGATAGTTTCGATCGATGAGTTATAGCGAGAACTTGGGTATTATATATAAATGTGTTTTTCAAGACTCTTTAATCTTTAACAAAATTAATGCTTTTTCCTTGTTCCTCCTCTTCTAGTTGGTGTCGCTGTTTACGATAAATAATCTCAAGTTTTTTCACAGACAGGAAGAACATAACAGAAGCAACATCGTACAGAATTATTCAAAGGAAACTAAATTTCATATTCAAAAATAGTACCAAACCGACAATACAAGCTCTAATAAAAGTTCTTATACTTAACTTTTAACTTATATCGCGCCAGTGTGCAATGCACAAGGCACCAACCGATTGCGCTCGTTTTAAAATAAGGCAGGCACATATTCAGCTGCACTCGGTGGACTTTGACAAGCATACATGCATTTCGCTGCATATTATTGGTCTCTTCGACTCTAATACGAACTGCGGTCTATTCTAAATGCCGCTGATCGGCTTATAGGCGGCATTACGAGTTTTGCCCATGTCTCAGGCTATATTTGGGATACCGTTCACTGACTCCCTGTTCAACAGCGGGTACAGTTCAAAACCCTTATCTTCATGCGTAACTGCCTTGTGCACCATGTTCTCCTCCTTACCTGCGAGGACCTCTTTGCGATCTTCCACTCGTGGTCTCGTGGTTGTCCCGCGCATGCGCTCTGCTACGGCCCACTCTAGGTGCTTTGCCCGTGTTGGTCAATCATCTTGGCACTTTCTTCCCCAGTCTCTTCGCCTTCAGTTACTTGCCCTCTGACCTTCCCAGTTCCGGAGACGCCTTGAGACTTTCTTCTTCTCAGGCGCAGCCACTGACGCAGGTCGAGAGCGCTTCTGATTTGAGCGCGCAATATAAATGTTCGGTTTCAATTACAATTACAATGTGTCCATCAAACGCTGTACTTAGTTGTAATTGTTGCAGTTCCGTTAGGCTACATATTGATTCCCTTTCAATGAACATCCTCTGTAAACTATGATGTTCTTGCTATTATTACCAAAATATGGTACCAAGAAAATTGGAATTCTTCAACTCCACAAATTTTCAAATATCTTAATGAGCTATAAGCTCAAAACTTACGTCAGAGTGTTTCCTATAATTGAGGGGTTTAAATGTGAAACTCTGAGGCATTGCTATGGGGCATTTTTAAATTTAAGTTCCAAAGTAGACTATTGTAGAGAAAATAGTGCAAAATTCTCACCTTGGCAGTCTTCTGGATTCAAGTCTTTCTCAAGTTCTTTTGATTGACAGTCATCCTGAGAAAAAAGTCTTCGAAACTGGATAGCAAGTAGACGTATGGGTTAACTGAAGGATCGAGGCACTGAAGTGGGCATTATTACGATAAGCTAATCTATAGACCCTGTCTACTTTTCATTGTATTTTGTATTGTATTGCATTTATTTAAAAATTTATAAAGCGCCTCTCACAGTGCGCACCAATCAGAGGTGCCCCCAGTGGGACGTTTCCACGTGACACTCTGCAATGTTTGATATAATATATAACCCAGTTTATTTATTAATTGTATCACAATTATGCGGCGTATGACATTGAAAATCCTATATTGTTACTATCATGTTTTGTTGTGTCGATTAACACTAACCGTGCCAATCGATCAACAGATAGCGTTTAGCATATCATTTTGATTAACTGAAACTTTCAAAAAAGCTTTTGAAACAATTGAAGACCTTAGAGCAATACCCAAGTATGTCGACATACCACTTTATTGCTAAAAAGTATGCCAGCGTGATTGAAATATAGTAATCTATATCCCCTGCGAATTTGGTATAGATCTGAATATTTCTGATTGTCATTTTTGAAAAAACGTTATGTCGACATAACATGGTATTGTGCATCCGGCAGTATTCTACCATTACTCCGCTGCAATATCCAGGTATGATAACAAGATTGTCCTTTTTTCCTGTAATCTTTGTAATGACACCTGAGCAACACTCATGTTATTTGACATACCCGCTTCTTGCATGATTTTCGCAACGTATAATAGCGACCATTCGGTCCAAGAATAAGGTATGTCGACTAACACCAGACGACATGTGTGGTAATCAACATTATAGAGAACAAGGTTTGTCCACATAACCTGTTACTGCATCCGTAATGATACTGATCGATGGTGTGACCATTTGGTGTAAGAATAAGGTATGTCGACTAACACCAGACGACATGTGTGGTAATCAACATTATAGAGAACAAGGTTTGTCCACATAACCTGTTACTGCATCCGTAATGATACTGATCGATGGTGCGACCATTTGGTGTAAGAATAAGATATGTCGACTAGGCCTAACACCAGACGACATGTGTGGTAATCAACATTATAGAGAACAAGGTTTGTCCACATAACCTGTTACTGCATCCGTAATGATACTGATCGATGGTGCGACCATTTGGTGTAAGAATAAGGTATGTCGACTAACACGAGATGACGTGTGGTAATGCAGGTGCTAGAGAACAGACTTTGTGCACATAACCTGTTACTGCACCCGTAATGATAATGATCCAGGTGTTAGTTTTGTTTATGTCAATAACCAGGTATGAAGAAAAATGTCGTGTAAAAACAATAATGTTATCTTTCGCATTGCATTAGGTACCAATTTTGTTAAAGACAATAATAGTTACAAGGCGCTTCAAACAGCTTGTCGCTATGTCGTCAAATGGCTTGGATACAGCAGATTGAAGTATCAGATCTTTGAAGCCATTTTCCCAAACTCATAATTTCCGACATACCTGGGTATTGCTCTAAGGTCTTCAACTGTAAACAAAGACACCCCAAGGGTTAAATATAGTTCAACATCAGGTATTAGTAAGCTTATGTTTTATTATTGTAATCTTTTAATCCTGCTTGCTTTTGGTCTTTTCGTGTGATATTTTCACTTAATATTCAGGGTTGCGATCCTGATACAATGTCCTAAGGTAAAATCATCCAATAATATCGTAAATCGCTCCTATAAACGGCCTCGGCGGGAAATGGATAGATTTTCGCTTACTATAGATCAGCTGGAAAGAGGCCTTCTCCATAAGATCATTAATATTGGTGTTTTGCGTTTGATTACTGTATCTCTTGCTTGCTCGGCTGCAAACAATGTTATGCTGTATGATGGCCAAATTCTGTTATTAATGTACCGTATTGAAAGGTTGAATGTTATATGCGATTTCCCGACAATGATATTCTTTTTTATGAAGAATTGCATAAATATTCGATCAAAAGTGGTACAATTTTTATCCGGATCTCTTAACCCTTTAACGATAAGAATGTACTAAATGTATTGGAAACCAATTCACTTAGTCGTTAAAAGGTTAAGGTGTTAGCTTATGAAAAATAGTAACAAGTCCAACTGATGCCATGAATTGAAGACATCGTCTTCTTAGTGAATGGATCAATTGTCTTCAGAAAATTGGATATTCTCTGCATCCAGGATCACGCTACATTACTACAATCGCAACTCATGGAGGTCTAGTCTTTGTTGATCTTGTAATTTCATGTTCAAAGGATGTTTCCAGAACATTATCAGACGATATATTGCCTTGGCTTAATCAACAACTTGAGCGCAATTGTCGTAGACCTTTATGTGTAACATTATCTCTCTATATATCTATCACAGCCTCAACAGAGCACTAAAAACGTAGGCGTCAGAAGGTCAGATTATATTATTGCCTTCGCATAATCAACAACTTGAGCGCACTTGCGGTAGACCTTTATGTGTGACATCCTCTCTATATCACAGCCTCAGCAGAGCACGTTAAAACGTTGGCGTCAGAAGGTTAGATTATATACTGCCTTCGCTTAATCAACAACTTGAGTGCACTTATTGCAGAGCTTTGTATGTGACATTCTCTATCATCAAAGTTCCAACTTTGTTACTCAGATAAATTGTAGATTCGTCCGAGTCGGCAAGGTTAGTATTTCACATAGCTTGTCACAACAAACAGCTCGGACAAAATAACTTTTATAAGGACATTATATTCATGGAGCTCATGGGCATCCTAAACGTTTGCACGTGAAATATAGGCACAAATCCTAAATGCACTGACTCAAATATTACGGCCGGTTCTCACAAATCAGTTAAAGTAATATAGAATTTTGCGTGTGTGTCAGCTTTTCAATCTAAGCTTAAGACTTACGTTATCGTGTCTCCTATTGCTGAGCTTCAATGTGCAACTCGGAGCTATTGCTTCAAGACATTTTCAATTTGAAAATAGACTAGGCCTATTGTATTGTAAATAATGTAAAATTCTAACTTGGGCAGTCTCCTGCATTCAAGTCTTTCGCATATGTTCATGCTAATCCGTTGCTCTTGGGAGAGTTTTTTTACGAAACTGGTAAACAAAAGCACAGAATCGAGACACTTGCGTATTATGGCTATTTATTATGCGGCATAGTGGGCCTACAATGGCGCAGGTAGGCCTAGCTATATTGTTTAGAGAGTGCATGGGCTGCGTCTCACGCTTCTCTGTGTAAGAGAGCGTGAGGATCGCGGTTCGCCTCCCGAAAGTGGCTTATTTAAGACATTTCAATCTCGGATTAGCACAGTAAGTACACAGAGGACCTTAAATGGCGTGGCGCCCATTCAGACGGGCAGCGGTGGTGAATTATCTCACCCTATCAATTCATTGAAAAATGAGCAGCGTCGAGGCCAAATGGTCACTATATTTACATTTTACATTTAAAATGACATTTATTATCGGGCATAGTACGTCGAGACACTTGAGTCAATTTTATTATAGCTATATTTTATTAAGCGGCACGGTAGGTCCTACAATAGTTATATATAATAGGGCGTATAATTATTGTATGTCGTATATTTGTCACTAATTATCAGGATTAGACACCACCTCATACATTGCATGACCCAGAGTATCACTTGATAACTTCACATGCAAGGCAAACATGATCTATAGATTACCATAATAAAATTTAAACTTAATTAAATATACTTAAACTTACATATACTTAGTTAAACTCAATCTTAATTTATGTAATGTACATAAACTTGCATAAACTTACTTAAACTTACATGAACTTCTCTAAGCACCATAATCTTCGTCATCTCATGTTCACCATGAGGTAGCCTATATATTAGCAGACCACAAATTAAATTGTGCAACATTAGTAATATGTCATTTTGCGAAATTATTCTGTACGGTGTTTCTGACACACAGTCAATGTAAGCATTGAGAACGAAAGATATTATTGATCAATGTTAAAACTTGAACAACCGTTTAGTAGTTTTGGTAAACATTTAAGCTCATTAATAAGTTGTTGAAATACCTGTATCAACTATTTTGTTTATGACTTTTAAAGTAGGCCTACTGTGAATTCGTAGACACGCATAAAACAGTTTTGCTAAAATAGCACAGTTTGCTCGTCGATCGCCCAGAGACGCTGTGCTCTAACAAACCCCTCCATTAATCTAAATCTGGACTTGGGTCGAAATATGGATTTAGGTGAATTAACCCTTGGGCTACCAAGGGGTGGTTACTACCCCCCTACGTTTTTATGCATAGAATTTTTTTTCATATGGAATATAATTTTTACAATTCAGGTAGCTGTAGCAGATTCATTGGCGCACATTTTGAGGTAAACATCATGGTGGTAGCCCACGCCATTCAAAAGTTATACCCGATATACCCGAGGCACCAGGGGGAGGTGGATACAACCCCCTTAGTTTTTTTACTGTAGCTTATTGACTATTCTTCCTAGAAGAGAAACAAATATACCATTCTTTAGAGGGAATGCAGGGCTTCATATACATACTTATATGTTTGTCTTTTGAAAACCGGAAGTGATCAAAATAAATAATAATACGCGTAATATGCGTGAAAAATGGCTGAATGCAAGCACTCCCCCTTAGTTTTTTGTCTGTAGCGTATTCATTTATCTTCCTGGAAGAGAAATAAATATACCATTCTTTAGAGGGAATGTATGGCTTCATTTGCATACTTACATGTTTGTCTTTTGAAAACCGGAAGTCATCAAAATAAATAATAATACGCGTGATCTGTGTGAAAATGGCTGAATACGGCATCACAACGTAAACCGATATATATGTATGGATATATATATGTATGGATGTATATTTATGCGTATATAAACATGTGTAGGGATGTATGTGTGTATCTTGGATACATAGATCAGTTTCAAAACACACATAATTTTATATTTGTTTATCCAAAAAGTGCAAAATGTACGCAATAATATAAAATATCGCTAATTAAAGGGTTCCGTTGTTAAAAGTGATGTAATTTCGAGGTGCATTCACATAATGTACAACTAAATATACCATTCTGTGCAGAAATGAATGCTGAATCCAAAGCTTTATTACAAGTTATGATATGTGAAACCAAACACGAAATCCAGGGGTGGTAACCACCCCCCCCCTTGGAAGCCAGTGTTAGCCTGAGGGTTAAAAGACACTGAAAGAGAAAGCAGTTTGTGTGAATGGTGGAAGAAGAGAGGATGGATCCACGTTTAGTGATAGCACACCTGATCATCCAATGCCTCTTTCATCTAACCTAGCAACAATATAATAATTGTTGTAGCCCTCCCGTGCATTACCACACGAAACATCGTCGTTGATCTGGTAGGCTTCGTCGTATCTGTTGGAAAACCGCAGGGTTCATCTTTCGTTCGGTAAAAGACAATTCCAGACTTTCCGTTGCGATGTAGGCTATCAACGCTGGTAAAACCCGTGCAAACCGTTGTAGGCTAGACGGAAGTTTTCCAGCCAGTTGTATTTTCGCGCATGAAATCGGTTACCTAAGTGACGAGACCCACATTTGTCGACCAGTAGGCTATCAAGAAATGTATTGAGATCGCTGATCATGGTTCCTTGGAAGTTTGAGTCGCAACTGTCGATCACGGATTGTACCTTAGTGTAGACTTCTTCTAACCGCCTATCATACAGTTAAATCATCTCTTTGATGCCTTCCTTATCACGCATCACCGTCTCATAAGTTGCCATGACCATCATTCCGCCGCATACCAGCTGCAGTACACGAGTTGCAAGAGATGAAATTTTCTGTCGGTCGTCTTTTGTTTTATTGTGGAACTCGTCAAGTATGCTGTTCTGGAAAAGACTATTTCCAATAAGCTTAATTCCGTCCAAAAGGACATTCAGAGCAAGGTATTGCAGCTGATGATCTGATCATCTTCTCTTAACTCTTTTATGTCATCTATCACCTGGTGACCTGGTCAATCTTATTGTTCAATTTCTCAACGCAACGAAGAATTTCTTCGTGTTTGCTGTCAGGAAGAAAACACTCGACGAGCCCCAATACAGTTTGAAATGCTGAGGTTAGTTAAGTCTACTTACAATTCCAAGAATTTTAGTAGCAGCAGTGAACGTGGAAGCCAGTTCATAAGCTTAGCTCAGAATGTCTAGAAATTGTTGCTGTTTCAACTTCATCGGCCATTTTAATTGGCCGATTCCTTGATTCCGAGAGTAACCGTTGCAGCAGCACATTTTCTCAAAATTA
The DNA here is from genome assembly GCA_020284085.1 of Aporrectodea caliginosa. NCBI lineage: Eukaryota > Metazoa > Annelida > Clitellata > Crassiclitellata > Lumbricidae > Aporrectodea > Aporrectodea caliginosa. Next base: position 74,988 of record JACEVL010000957.1, read on the forward strand.
ATTATGTTAACTTTGTGCCGATCCTTTAACGTGTGTTACACTTCAGATTCTTTTGATAGAGATTAGGTGTGCTCATTTTGGTGTGATCCGAACCCTCCCTGAATTACAACAGGTAGTTTGATAGAAGTGTAGAGGGAAGCAAATTGAAATCATATTCAAGATAAAAGTGCCGCCATGCGCGATTTTTATTTTTTCAATTAGTATTACAAAAGTTAAACTTTTATGTAAACATATTATACGCAAATTCACATTGCTAGGCATTTAAACAGTAGTTTCAGTTAAGGTTGAAAGTTAACATAAACAATACAGTGGACTTTGTGCCTTATGCACAGAGTGTTGAGCTACAGAAAATTGTAAACTATGAAGATCTGTTTATTTACTCAGGCACTCTGCTCAAAAGTTAGCCGATTTCTTTGTATTTCATTTAACAAAATGTTACTTACTTATTGTTATTGTGCTGAGCAGAGTCTCTATCTACTGAATTTTTTATGTTTGCCTATAGCAGGTTCCATAATGACCCCAAAGGTCTGTGATAGATTTAGGGTCAAGTTATATATTGCCCACACTGAATACGCAACTCGAGTGCAGTTCTTGTAGACCTATGTTATTATGTGACATTATCTCTCTGGACCCCTAAATCTATCATAGTAACAACGGGGCGCGTAAACACATTGGCGGCAGAGAATAAGATCATATATTGCTCTCGCTGAATCCACAACTCGAGTGCAGTTCTTGTAGACCTAAATTATTATGTGACATTATCTCTCTCGACCCCTAAATCTATTCTTATTACAGTAACAACGGGGCGTGTAAAACACATTGGCGTCACAGGATAAAATTATATATTGCTCTCGCTGAATCCACAACTTGAGCGCAGTTGTTGTAGACCTTTTCGTCTGCCTATCTGTCTGTCTATCTGTCTCTGTCTCTCCCTATTTGTCTTTAAAGGACTATTTCTGTTTATAGTACGCATGCAAATTAAGATTTTTATTAAATCAACTCTGCGTTCAATATCAAAGAAGGAATATTTGGTGCTTTTACTTGCCCTCGAGTAAAAACTCAAGTACTGTTCTAAACACTTGCAACTGAACGCCTACTTGCAACTCAAGTACTTGCCAGGCGCCTGACTCGAATGAGTAATTGAAAGAAGCAGTTGCAATTCTACAAAACACTGTAAATTCGCTTTCAGGTTTGTTCCTGTTTCGGTTGACAGTGTAACAAACGTGTATTACTACATTGCAACATATGGTGCGAGATAATGAGGGTGCGAATTCCAGGTAATGCTTGTATTTGTATTTTGTACGCAATTGTCACTGATATCCACCTAGCCGACATGCCCACATGCAGCCTACATTGGACCCATATTCCCATAATGAGCCAAATATATCCCATAGGCTATCAATTCCATCTAATGCCCATAGATATAGGCAGGAAAGGTTCTCGTAATCCTACTTAAGTAAGTAGGATTACGAGAACCTTACCTGCCTGTATTTCTGTTTTCATTAAGAGCATTTACATAGCGCCCGTTAGAGGTTTCTATTTAGAAGCTCTCCCAGCCTAGCAATGAGAGAAAAATGAAATTCAACTTAAGTACTTGTTCTAATAGTTTGATAGCCTACTTGAAATATCCATATTTAATCATTTTCTTTTCCACTAACAATTCAATTAAAGGATGATTAGAGTAGTGTAACGACGGGCTCGCAGGTTCCGCAACTGCAAAGAAAGGGACCGGGTCCGAATCTGAAAAAGAGGATACCTCACAGAGTCTGATAAAAAAAACAAGGAGTAGGGACCAGAGTGCCCACTCGAGTGACTGCGGGAACATTTTGCACCAAATGATTATTAGAAAAATTGGTGGCAAAAGATTATTTGATAAATATCATGAAAAAATTAACAGGACTGACGCTATACACTAAAGTAGGCCTACTCTGACTAAAGTAGGCTAATCTTGTTATGCCTCGCACTAAACAACAACGTTGGGCTTTCGGGTTCTCTCGTTGGCAGGCCCTATACTTTGGAATTTACTGCCCAGTTTTGTCAGTTCTATTTTGTCAGGCAGCATATAACATAGGCCTATAATAGGCCTACATGTAGGCTATATGGCATTATTGTCGCTAGACATAGGCAAGGTCGGGTACTTCCAAACATAAAGTGCCAGAAAGTTACTCTCCTACCTCGTAATGCATGAAAGTAAATGGAGAAAGTAACCAGTAAAATATTTAGCATAATGGAACACATATTATACAATTTTAAGACTTGACCCAAGGTCACACCCAGATCACGGGCGTCAAGTGAAGAAAGATACACAAGTGAAGCATTTGCAGGCTAGTCAAATCAATGTCGGAGAGCTGCCCTGTAGGGTGTCCCAAAACGACAGAGACTTTTCAAAAGTTTATATATCTTGATGGCCAACATCTAGAAAGTTTCTATAGGACTAGTTACTATATTGTACGAAGTTACAGCTAATTAGATTAACATTTATTCAATTCAATTCAATTCAATTCGTTTATTGATCCCAAAACCAAGAACAAGAACAAAACAATAATGTTTCACAGCAGATAAACACAAGGTTAATCATTATTAATATACAAATATCAGTGCATAGATAAGGGAGCAATGGGCTTACCCGAAGGGAATAATCCCGCTGGATGGGGGCCTAATTACAAAACTATATTAAGAAATCTTAGTAGTGGTAAGTAATTAAAAGTTTCCCAGTAAATTTAGGCGTGGCTCAAGCGACTCTAAGTTAAGCATTGTATAGCTGAGCCATACACATTAATTTACCATTGAGAAATTTTATCCCAGAGTATCTCAGGAACTAAAAGCAATCGAGAAGTGATTTTTGTGTCTATGACAGGGTTTTCCGGGGAGAACTCAAAAATGCTATTTGTAACATTGTAGGACAAAAGAATGACCTTCATTTTCAAGGTCATTTGACATCTATTATCATAATAATTATTTCGTTTTCGGTGAAGGCTAACAAGAAGGTGTCAGTCCAAGATAGGCCCACTGGGCTCAAGAAAATAAAATAGAGTTATTGTGGCGAAACTCGTCCCGCTTCCTCGGCGGAGAGAGAGCTCTTGGCTTGACCCCACCAAGGGACCAGTGTGACGGAAATCTCTCTTCTCTCTGGCTGGAAGCGAACTGTCGTCGGGCGGATTTCTCTCACTTCTTACCAGGATAGCGCTTCAGAAATCCCCCAGTCTTCAATGTCGGCCAGGATCGGCCTCTCCGGTCAGGCAGAGGACTTAACGGGTTAGCGACCACCGAACGTCGATCAGATGAAGAAGACGACAAGAGTCAAGTCAATGAAATCACTTGTATTATCGAACAACAACTCAAACGCAACTGACAGAAAGTAATGCAACTCTCGAACTGAACTCTTTTCTGTCAACTATACTACAGACAGCCTAAGCGTCTCAAGCAGCTCTATTTATACACAACTAGGGGGGACTGGCGGTCCCCGGGGGGGGACCAACGGTCCCGGGGGGACCAGCGGTCCCGGGGGGACCGGCGGTCCCGGGGGGACCAGCGGTCCCGGGGGGACCGAAGCCTACTTTACATGCGGGGTCATAGAGTCCATATTGCTACAACTTTCCCCCCACTAAAGAAAGGGGATGCCCCCATCCCCAAGGAGGGGGTTTACTACTAACTTATTTATTATAGACAGCGCACAACTAAAATGCAGTATTAAAACATTGAGGTCCTGGCGAGATTGTTTTCCAGCATGGTTCCCTACTCACCCCGTCAATATTATGCATAATAGTCACATAACCGTTCAAATAAAATATCACCCTGAGTACCGGGTAGCAAAGAATGTCATCAGAAAATAATCAATTTAATATCAGGTATTTATCGCCATTGTCGGGCATAAAGACTAAAACGCATCACCTAACACCTAGCAAAAACCTTAATTATACTCATTAAAAGACTGCAATTCAGACGTGCTAAATCCGGAGCTTTCACATGATCAGTCACTTTAAACGAACAAAATTTCCCCGTGTATCGGGATGCTATACAATACAAACATTTCTCTAATAAAACAGTGATCAATTTCAACATCAGATTGCAGACAATCTCACCAAAGCGCTTCCGAGCGTCAATCATCATCGGCATCCGGAGGCGAAGATTCACTGGCTGGGCCAATCAGCAGGCGGTCCCGGGGGGGGACTGGCGGTCCCGGGGGGGGACCAGCGGTCCCGGGGGGACCGGGGCCGGACTCTATTGATAGCGAGCCGGACGACGTATCTCCCTTCTAGGCCGCGGGGAGATCATCGGAGCGTCGTCCGAGAGAGGCATCGGAGCGTCGACAGCGTCCTCCGTCGAGTCCATTCCGCGACAGGGGCGCAGCTTGTCCACATGGACCGTGAATGGGCGAGAGTGGGCCGACTTGCGGATGCGATAGTTCACGGGACCGCAGCGAGCCTCCACGGCAAAAGGGCCGGTATACATCTTCTGCCATTTCGGAGAGCGACCTTGGTAGCGACGAGGGTTGAAGTACCAGACCTTATCCCCGGGAGCAAATTCTGCTGGGCGAACGCGTAGATCGTAGGCGCGTTTCTGGCGTTCCGCGGCCACTCCCAAGTGCTCTCGCACCAGACGGTACGCAGCCTCCACCCGCTCAGCAAAGTCCTGCACATAACTGGCATACGTGCTCGCTCCCCAGTCAGCACCCGGGGCCCTCCCATAGACGAGATCCAGCGGGGCCCGCGTCTCACGACCGAACATTAGGAAGTTCGGGCTGAACCCGGTCGTCTCGTGTAGCGAAGCCCGGTAGGCAGCGAGGACATGGGGCAAATGTTCCTCCCAATCCCTTTGATGGCTGCTTACCACCTTCCCAAGCATGGCATTAAGCGTCCTGTGAAATCGCTCTATGAGCCCATTCCCACAGGTGACGGCCGAAGTTCGGACCTTATCTATCCCCAACAATTTACAGAGGTCTTGGAACAGATTCCCCTCAAAGTTACTCCCCTGATCTGTAAGGATCTGCAATGGTGCTCCATACCTTACGATCACATTCTCAACCAGGGCCCTAGCGACCGAAGTGGCTTCCTGGTTGGCCATGGGAATTGCTTCGACAAACTTCGTAAAGTTGTCCATAACCGTGAGGATGTAGATGTTCCCTCGGCGACTACGGGGGTGGGGACCGGTAATGTCTATGCTAAGGCGTTCCCAGGTAAAGGCTGCAGAGGTCCCTGACGGGGAGGCAATCCTCGATGGTACTGATTGCACTGAGGACAGCACTGGCAAAAGCGCCTCACGTCACGGGACCATCCGACCCAATAGGCCCGACGCCTTACTTGCGCCCGAGTTCTTCGGACGCCCAGATGGCCTCCCGTGATCCCCGTATGAGCAAGTCTCATGTAGGTTTCCCGCATAGCCTTGGTTACCAATAACTGCTCTATCCCATCCGGGGTGTTTCGATACATTACCTCCTCACACAGATACAATCGATCCTTTTGGTGCCAATACACCTTCACGGCTTCGTTCTCCCGCAGAATATCCACTAAGTCCGGGGCCTGAGCGCCTTCCTCTAACCACGGACGTACTACCCGAAGATCGGGGTCTTCCTTTTGGGCTTTTAACAAATCCTCCTGCGGATCGGGTTCAATATCCACTGGCTGTTCTACCACCGTCTCGGTAACTGCAGCGACCGCACGTAAATCATCAGCACCGCACTGTCGACAGGGCCTACGGGAGAGGGCATCTGCATTACCATGTTTCTGACCTGGCCGATGCAACACCTGGAACTCGAACTCTGCCAATCGTTCCAACCAGCGGCTTTGCTGGCCGATGGGCTCCGGAGTTCGCTGAAGCCACTGCAAGGCGGCATGGTCCGTTCGCAGTATGAACGGGCGGCCCAAGAGGTACTGGCGGTACAGCTTCGTGAAATGAACGATGGCGAGCAGCTCTTTCCGGGTAATGCAGTAATTTCGCTCTGCCGTTGATAGCAAGCGACTCCCATAGGCGATTACCCGCTCCTCACCGTCAAACCTCTGGGATAGTACGGCCCCTATGCCAACGTCACAGGCATCACAATCCAGGACGTAGGTACCCTCATCCTTAGGTAAAGCTAAGACCGGGGTGGTCGTCAGAGCGCGCTTTAGAAGTTCGAACACCTCCTGACAGGTGTCATTCCACGTAAACGCTCTACCCTTTTTCGTCAGTGCGAACAGAGGAGCAGCCAAAACCGAAAAATCGCGAATGAACCTCCGGTAATACGAGCATAGCCCAAGAAAAGAGCGCACATCCCTCAATCGTTGCGGAACCGGCCATTCCACAACCTCGTGGATCTTGGACTGATCCACGGCTACCCCGTCTTGAGTTACTATGTGGCCCAGGAAGCAAACGGCCCTACGCAACAAGCGACACTTACTGGGCTTCAATTTTAAGTTGGCCGACCTCAATCGCTCAAACACCTTACCCAACCTCTGCAAATGTTGCTCGGGCGTATTCCCGAAAATTATGACATCATCTAGGTAGACCAAGCAAATATCAAAGTTGAGTCCGGATAGAACAATGTCCATCAACCGTTGGAAAGTTGCCGGCGCATTGCAGAGCCCGAAGGGCATCACCTTCCATCGATAGATACCTCGACGCGTAACGAACGCGGTCTTGTCAGAGTCCCTAAAGTCCATGGCCACCTGGTGGTAACCACTCCTTAGATCTAAGGTGCTGAACCAGCCTCCGCCGGAGAGGGCATCCAAACATTCATTGATTCTGCAATTGCTCTCGGGTCTCGGGCGTAACTTCCTCCGGGAGATCAGCTAATAACATTTCGCAAGGAACCGCCTCACCAACCGGCTCCTGGCCTTCTTTCCGTGTTTCCCTATACTCAACCTCAACAGGGTGCAACCCTCCCAGTAGTTGGTCCTTGGCTAACCTGACGGGATCCTCGGTCAAATTAACTACCCGGACCTGGGTCATTCCGGCGTCATCGCCTACCACAACCCGTGCGAGATGGACTCCAGGACTTATTTCCTTAGCATCCGTCATCCAGGCCGGCGCTACGGACGACAAATCCCCAAACAAAGTTTTTACCGGAACATCAAACTGGCACTTGGGCGAAACCACCACATCTTCAGCGACAATCACCCTACGGCACCATCCGGCTCCATTACCCCTTACAAGAGAGATGCGTTTACGACCAATAAACAGAGCCCCAGTCCCAAAACCTAGGCGGCAGAGGTGCTCCCTCAGCCAATCCATACCCAGCATGGGGTCGGCTATCTGGTCGGACACCAGAAATGAACTAGAAATTTCAAACCCACTGCGGACCTTAATGGGAACCCTTATCTCTCCCAGCACCCGTATATCGGACCCATTAGCAGCCATCAAATATCGGTCACAGGGACGGATCTCTAACCCCAGGACAGTAGAGGCAGGTATTAGGCTCACCTCCGATCCCGTGTCAATGAGGCAGAGCTGCGAGCGTCCGTTGATCGTCCCACGGATGTAGACAGCGTTGAAGGTTGCGCGGTTGGGCACTCTTGGATGAGTCGTGTGATTGGCGGCCACCGGCTCCGTTGGCGTCGAAGTCTGAGTTTCTGTTTCGGTCGCGGTCGGGCGATTGCGGGCCCGGCGCGACTGGCGGCAGTTGCGAGCGTAGTGGCCGGGTTGGCCACAGTTGAAGCAGGTCAGCTCCCTTCTCGGACTCCCTGAGTTGCTGGCGTTGGCGTCACCGGGGCGACTCTCTCGGCCCGGCTCTCGGTTGCGGTCTCCGGGGCGAACGTCTCGGCCCGGATCTCCATCAGTCGACGTACGACCTCGCAGCTCCCGGAGCTGTCGGTCGAACTTTCCTTCGAACTCCCGTTGCCAGCGGCGTTGCTCTTCCCTCTGAGCTATCAGAAACTGGTTCAATTGCGTCTGAACCTGGTCACTGACGTCGGTCTCTCGAGTGCCTCGCACCCGGTTCGGCGGTCGTCTTCGGTCGTCTCGATCATCAGGTTCCAGCGTTCTCCTCCGGTCGTCCAGGTCCATCGTGCTTCGGTAGGCCTCCAGACGAAGCGCAGCCCGGTAGGCTTCATCAAGCGACTTGGGTTCCCGCTCACGAACTTTGAGCGAGAGCTCCCGATCCCTCATCGCCTCAAGGAAAGCGTCCTTGGCGATGATCTCCGTGGTTTCGTTGGCGGGGACCGGATAGGCAAGCACCACCAGCCGACGAATCTCGTGAAGGAGGTCGGATAGGCTTTCTCCGGCGCGCTGGCGCCGGTAGTAGAGTTGCGTCCGGAAGGTCTCGGCTTGGCCCTCCGTCCCATAACGTTGACGCAGCCGTCCCACCAACTGTTCGTAAGTCACATCCGGCTGGGCCCCGAAGTCCCAAAGCAGCTGAGTGGCGGCTTTCTCCAGTGAGCAGCGGAGGAAGTCGATCTTGTCCGAGGCCGTCCATCGATTGTGCCTCGCACAGACTTCGAATTGGGATAGGAATGATTCAAGCGAGCCTGTCCCATCGAAACGCCCGGGTTTCATCTGCATCGGCCGGTTCTTCAGCAGGCCGCCGACGCCCTCAAGCAGCCTCGGCAGAAACTCTGGCTCCTCCTTCACTTCCCGGCTGACAGGTTCTGTAGATCTCCTTCGGTCGATCGGCTCCATCGGCTTCGACTCATCGAAGCCAAAGTCGTCTGGCAGGCTGTTCCGGTCCGGCTTGATCTCCATCGGTCGTCTTCTCTCGGCGGGCGTGGAGCTTTCAGGCTGCAGGACGTCAAAGTCGACCAGCGAGTAGATGCGTGTGTCGTCCTCGTCTCCCATCGGTAATCAGCGTTCTGCGATCGTCTAACACCCCACTTCGCGGGTACCACTGTGGCGAAACTCGTCCCGCTTCCTCGGCGGAGAGAGAGCTCTTGGCTTGACCCCACCAAGAGACCAGTGTGACGGAAATCTCTCTTCTCTCTGGCTGGAAGCGAACTGTCGTCGGCCGGATTTCTCTCACTTCTTACCAGGATAGCGCTTCAGAAATCCCCCAGTCTTCAATGTCGGCCAGGATCGGCCTCTCCGGTCAGGCAGAGGACTTAACGGGTTAGCGACCACCGAACGTCGATCAGATGAAGAAGACGACAAGAGTCAAGTCAATGAAATCACTTGTATTATCGAACAACAACTCAAACGCAACTGACAGAAAGTAATGCAACTCTCGAACTGAACTCTTTTCTGTCAACTATACTACAGACAGCCTAAGCGTCTCAAGCAGCTCTATTTATACACAACTAGGGGGGACTGGCGGTCCCCGGGGGGGGACCAACGGTCCCGGGGGGACCAGCGGTCCCGGGGGGACCGGCGGTCCCGGGGGGACCAGCGGTCCCGGGGGGGGACCGAAGCCTACTTTACATGCGGGGTCATAGAGTCCATATTGCTACATTATAAGCAACCTGGTATGACCTTCGTATGACTATCGCATGACTTTGTAGTTCAAGGTCACTCGACCTGTTATGTTTAACCTTTGGCCTCACTGGAACTACAAGTTATGTAAAAAAAATCCTGGCTTAAGTTTATATGATGTTTTTCAGAGTCTTGGATTCCAAAGAAGTGTACTCTACAGAGTTATGATGAACATCACATGCTGAGTGCATGACTGTAGGGCCCATTGATTTGCAATGTTTAACTTTTGGTTCTCAGAAACTACAAGTGCTAGAATAGTTTTATTGATGTCTAATAATTTTTATGATTTTAAGGGCCGCCAAAAATCTGTTCAATCAACATTCTAGGTTTCGATCGCTTTCCTCATTCTGCAGCTTCTCTCCAACCTTTCCTCTCTTTGGACCAGCATGATCTCTTTGTCCCGCGAACTAGGACCACTTTGGCGCAAGCTAGGTCATTTCTCACCATTGGGCCTGCCATGTGGAATTCCATCCCCTCCTCTTTACGCGTTTCCATTCCTTCTAGATCTATTTTTACTTCTCTCTTTCTTCAAAACCTATTTCTTCTCTCGGGGTACTCGCACTGGGAGCACTACTGCATAGTCACTGCAGTGAACGGCGCTATATAAGTTACTAATTACATTCCACTACATCTGAGCTTCAAGGTCACTTGACGAACCGGCGTGCTTGCCTTCGTTTCTCGGGAACTGCAAGCAGTAGAATTGTGATTGTGGTTTATCTTCAGTTAAGGCATTAAAGCACTTTCCTAAACATGAGATTTGTTATTGTACGTTGTGATTCACAGAAAATTGTTACGGGAAACTGCCTACGACTTTCCACGGTCATATGAACTGTTACAAACCAATCAACGTGTTACTTGATTATTATAGATCATGGAATGTAATTACCGCAGAGTGGTAGGCATGTGTCTTCAGTGGCTATGGATATATTATATGTAAGTTCACTGGGAACGTCACGGTGAGTGAGGTCACGTGGTCTGTGAAATACAATATTACTATCAAATTCCTTGTAGTCAATAACCCTAGTCTGCAGACACCGAGATCTCCTTTCCACTTCTGGCTTTGGAAGTTTGGAGATAGGAGCGGTTACTTCAAAAGTTGAGTGACGTTATGTCACATGTTCTGGAAGAAGAAACTGCTAAGGGGTTCAAGAATATTTTATGCAAATTCTTCTTTCCTGAAACCATAATTTGATACAAAAAAATAAACCTTTTAAGAACAAAACGTTAAGAGGAACCATTGATCTAACGCAATGTCAACTGTGACGTCAAAGTTTGACGTCATGTCACATGGCGTCATGCAAGAGTAACCTTATGAGACAAAGGCTATGTTGCGAGCAAACATTTCCAGGACACCTCACCAAAGGAATTTTGAATATCTCTTCCCGTTTAAAAGTTATGCATTGGAAACCGATGTGTTGGTAAACTTTTCACACAGGCTATTGCATAGGGGGTATATGAAATTTGAAAAGACTTTGAGCCACGTCTAAATGATCTTCAAGCTTGCTGTAACTTTGCATTTTTTTATCAGAATAGCCAAGAGAAACATTTTAGAGGTTGGCCATTACAATTTGAGGACCTTGGTTTTTCTGGGACACCCTACTGCCCTGGTCTGAACACAGATACACCAAGCCAGATGAACGGAGTTTTCGCAGGATTCACAATTTGGCATAACAGGAGTTAACGAGACAGGCCTCACTGAGATGTCTCCTTATTTTTTCGCGATATGAGATGCTTCCATTTTTTCGCGATATCGGATGCATCCTTATTTGTACGCGGTATGAGATGCTTCCTAATTTGTTCGCGATAATGAGGGACCACGTGACTTTTTAATGGGTTTGGCCTATAGGCTAAGCTTTGAGGCAATTATAGCCACATCTTCATGAATGTCTTTGGCCATTCAGTGAATTGCTCCTGGATATCGGAAATAGTTTTCACTGGTAGACGTTCAACCAAAGGAAACAGTCGACAGCTCCAGCAGTTCAGGGTAGTCATCTGGTGTTCGAAATGTTTTTCCAGCTGAGATACTCCAAACTCTATAGATGACACTGTGTTTATATGGAGCGATAATAGATGCCACATTCTCATCTCAAGGCTTATAATAAAAATTGAATACAAACGCCAAGGCCTAACAACTATTGATTAACGTTAAAACCTTTTCTGTAGCCGTGCATCAGTCGTTGATAAATTTATTTACAGTTACTAAATCACCACTCTCACCTACGCCTACTGTATGAGGCTCCTATGAATAAGTCCGTTCCCATGACTTAGTTTAAGGGGTCGGGGCTGAAAAGATCCGGAGATTACGACAAATAGATTAAGAGATAGTCATATATTAGGCTAACCAGACGTCCCGGTTTTCCCGGGACAGTCCCGATTTTCTGCTAGCTGTCCCGGCTGCCGGGAAAGGTAGGCCAAACTCTAAATATGTCCCGGTTTTTAAAAACTGGCCTGACTTTCCGATCTTATATATTATGTATTTCATGTGCGTTTGTCATGTGATCAAATAAAGGATATACTTACTTACTTTATCAACGTCTCCTTGATTTTACAACTGGCCTCTGGCAAGTAAATTCATTTTTAATCTCACTTTTATTTATTACCATGCATAATTATACCTCTTCCGGTTCTAAACGTCATATTGTCGTAGTGATAATAATATTCTGATAATACACATTTTCATAAAACAGTTCAATCTTTTTATGCAACTTCGTTGGAATATTTTGACATGTGGGAATTTAGTTATGCACCATTCAAGCTGTTCAGTTGGATGAATTTGAGAGGAACAATTACTTGGAATATGTTTGAAAGAAGCCTTGAGGATCTTATCAAAATTTGCAAGCAATCTGATGACAATGCACTGTTTGATGAAATGACATGCGTTTGTAATTTTGTTAGTCGAGAAAAAGTGGAACAATGGAATGAAAACAATGTTGCGGTGGATAGCAGATGGGTGCAGATTTTCAATGATCTACAAGAAAGAGGGATAATTATTCCAAATTTGAAAATGATTCTACAATTCTAAACGTCATATTGTCGTAGTGATAATAATATTCTGATAATACACATTTTCATAAAACAGTTCAATCTTTTTATGCAACTTCGTTGGAATATTTTGACATGTGGGAATTTAGTTATGCACCATTCAAGCTGTTCAGTTGGATGAATTTGAGAGGAACAATTACTTGGGATATGTTTGAAAGAAGCCTTGAGGATCTTATCAAAATTTGCAAGCCATCTGGGTATGACACTGATGACAATGCACTGTTTGATGAAATGACATGCGTTTGTAATTTTGTTAGTCGAGAAAAAGTGGAACAATGGAATGAAAACAATGTTGCGGTGGATAGCAGATGGGTGCAGATTTTCAATGATCTACAAGAAAGAGAGATAATTATTCCAAATTTGAAAATGATTCTACAATTCTTGTTAGCAATTCCTGGAACTAATGCTCCAGTTGAGCGAGTTTTCTCACTGATGAACTCTTATTGGTGAGATCAAAAAAGTCGATTATCAGAAGAAACTCTTGAAGCTGTTATGATAGTGAAAGTGAATATGGAAGAAACATGTGTTGAATTTTATGACAGAATATTAGCAGACAAAAAACTTTTAAGAAGCATACACATTCAGGTGCCAAATTTGAGTAACTGATTTGAGAAATTTAGAATTTAATTTTAAATTTAAAAGCATGATTTGAATTAAACCTTTCACTTAGTATAGTCTTATACCAATATAGGCTAATAAGCATAAAAGAGATATTTGTGCAAGTTATATTAATTTTTGACGACATCACAAATTTATTTTGTGATTGAAGTGTCCCGGTTTTTAGTTTCCAATATCTGGTCAGCCTATCATATATTAACTAAACAGATGCAATATGAATGACTCACGTAATCTATATTATAAGGCGTACTCTGTTTACGCTGTCCTTCCGTTTGTATGTTTGTATGTATGTTTGTCCGTCATCTAAAGGCTCCGAAACGGAACGCTTTAGCGATTTACAAAATTTTAAACAACATTATTACGCCACGTCATGGTCAACGCGACTATTTTCAGCTCGCAATTTTATTTAAACGCCGATATATGGACATTTTAAATTTCCAACTTTTTCGACGAGGCTATCTTATAATAGTATGGCCATTTGTCCACGTCACTCGGCTAAATATGCAATCTTACGTCACGTCATCTAGGTCAACGCTCTGATTCGCAACCAATCACGATGACCGGTGATTTCAAATCAGAAGTGGTAACGCCCACGGCAGAATTTCAATGCAACACTTTAGGGATATGAAACTTTTAACGAACGTTTTCATTTGAATTTCTATAGATATCTACCCAACTATATCAACTCAAAATTTACTTTAAATTCCGATATTTGCACATTTTAAGTTTCGATGTGGTCATAGTCTGTTTCAATGCCATTGAAATCTAGCTATGCAGGAGTATATATTGCATAGAGTGCAATTAAAGAATTTCAAGCCAGCGCGTAAATTCGCCAGAGGGACATACGAGAAATTTGCACATCGTTAAATTCGAATTCACGGGCGCTGACGAAGATGTCGTTAAATTGAAATACACGGGCGCTGAGGAAAACCCGGGCGAACGCCGGGTAAAAACGTCTAGTTTAATATATAACGGAAAGTGTTGATGGAGCCTCAGATACGCAAAAATAGACCAGTTATTTTCAAAAAGGATCTCAACATCTCTAATTCCTTGTCTGGCCCATATAACCTTGCATTAATTTATGTGCGGTATGGGCAACCTTGCCGTTCGCCGTAATGTCCTTCTCTTGTTCTGTGGAATTGGACAATAACTATATCGTATATCGTATTAATTATTAACGGTAAACTTCACTCTAGAATCTTAATCTAATCTGGCGTTATCAAGATGCACAAAATTTGAGTCGCAGGTAATTTCTAAGAAAAACAGCATTCCGAAGTAAATATTCTTAGTCATTGGTGCCAATTCATTCACATGGCTCAACTTCGATCAGGCAAGTTCACACACCTGACCAGTTTCCGAGAACAAGCGCTACATAGATTAAACGCCGTAGCTTCTTCTATTGCCTTAGCTCATTGAACGTCTATTAATTATATACATATAATATATATATATATATATTATTTTTAATGACATTCTATGGGTAATTTTTGATTAACATCCTCTATGTGATAATGAACTACGCGCTCTCTTCACATAAAAGTTAACTGCTTATATGCGGTCAATGACTTCAAACATGTTCGCAGTAAACAGTCCATTGACTTTGTTTTCATAGCACTGCCCGGTTGGCTAGAGTGTCCTTTGCAATGGGGAGTGTAGGCTTACTTGTTCCAGCCTCCCCTTAGACGGCTACTGTGTAAGACCCTGAGCAGGTCCATCACTTACAGCTACTGCTTAGCTTTAAAGTAGCTCTTCATATGAACTCGTATAATATAATGTACTTTTAGGCACAAGGTTGCGCTCTTGAATGCCTTGGGACCCTGTGATTAGGTTTTAGATACCGCTTTGTACATCTCGAGATTGGGATTATCATTAATTGTGATTACGGCCAAATACACACGCCGTAGCCAAATACATGGTGTCCTGGATAGCGAGCTACATTATACTCTGTTGATACATTACTATCATGGGATCATTGTGACCCTATCTCTAATTACTATGATTCACATGATGTTTACCTATTGTTTTTGTGTCTTTAGAACCATCATATGTCTTAGCTTTACTTATGCTCCCACTGAGTCCCA
The DNA here is from genome assembly GCA_020284085.1 of Aporrectodea caliginosa. Taxonomy (NCBI): domain Eukaryota; kingdom Metazoa; phylum Annelida; class Clitellata; order Crassiclitellata; family Lumbricidae; genus Aporrectodea; species Aporrectodea caliginosa. Next base: position 90,104 of record JACEVL010000957.1, read on the forward strand.
TATGATGCTAACTTCTTGTCTTTGGGTCTTTAGGGCTACCAATTGTTATAGCTTTACATATATTGCTACTACAATAGGTTTTGATCTGAAATTATTTCTGTACACTGTTGCTCGCATCAATTACACCCCTCTCATTTACCATGGAGTCGGGGTGTAAACATAACTGTTTTGATGACCTATATAATTGGAGTAATAATAGTGGCAATGTTAGTCTTGTGAGCAATGAGTCACATTCTAATTTTCCCAAGTGTTTCTGTAACCTTTGTGGGCTCCATACTCTTCCCTTTTTTAATACTGCTTGTAATATCCTAGCCCCTCAGACACTAACAGTCCGGCCTACTAACTTACCCACTTCTAATCCTCTAACTGCCATCTACGACACTTATATTGGCCCGGATAGAGACCTTGACCCAGACATTAACTTAACGAAACCCACACCTAGGGTTGCTTCCAATAACTTTACTGAAGATGATTTTAACACTTTGGTATCCAATGGACATCTCCACTCTAACTTTAAAATCCTCCACCTTAATATTAGAAGCTATTTCAAAAACCAAGATAGTCTCTGGAATTACTTAGAGAATATTAACTCTAAATTCCACGTCATCGCTCTCACTGAAATTTGGACTAATCAGATTAATGAGGACCAACTGGTCTATCCTGGCTACACGTCTTTTATAAAATCTAGAGCCCAGGGTAAAGGTGGTGGAGTAGCGTTGCTTGTTGATGATTCTCTTCAGGCTAAGTCTGTTAACCTTATTTCCTGCGATGAGAGCTCTATGGAGTCCATCATTGTCCAAATTAACACTCCGCTAGATCCCCCCATTCTGATTGCTTCTATTTACAGACCCCCTAATTCTGACCTCATTAACTTCAACTTGAACCTAGAAAAGCTACTGTCCTCACTTAACAATACTAGGAAAGTATGCTATTTATGTGGTGACTTCAACGTTAACCTACTTAATATAGATACCCATCAGTATACTAATGAATTCCTAAAGATCATGTCTGCTGTCCTCTTTCGACCACTCATCCATGTACCCACTAGGATTACTAATACTTCTTCTACTTTAATCGATAACCTATTCACTAATTCCCTCAATTTTAAGGATTGCTCAGGTTTACTACTAACGGACATCAGTGATCACCTGCCCATCTTCGTCATCTTGGACTTTTGCTCCAAACCCAGCAGCAACACTAAATTTGTGTCCCATCGACTAAATACTGAAGCAGCAACTGGTAATTTACAAGTTGACCTTGAAACATGGAATGATACTTTAACTCTAACGAACCCTAACCTTATCCTTGACTCGCTGAATAATAAACTGCTTAGTCATTATAACCGTAGTCACCCTGTCATCACTAAAAAAGCTAGAATTTACAAAACTAAATTAAAACCTTGGTTAACATCCTCTCTGCTCAAATCTTGTAAAACAAAGAATAAATTGTATAAATCTTTCCTTAAAACTAAAACCCCCAAAGCTCTAACTAAATATAAAAATTACAAAAATAAATTAACCTCTATCCTACGGCATTGTGAAAAAAAATACTATACTAATCTGCTAGACCTATATAGAACTAACCTCAAAGAAACCTGGAGAATCATCAAAGATTTGTTACACTATAAGGGACATAGCCCTACTAATGTACCCTTCATTGTTAATGGTGTACTGACAGAGGATCCTGTTATCATTGCTAATGAATTTAATAATTTTTTTGCGTCCATAGGACCCACTATGGCTAATAAAATACCTCCTACAACTCATCACTACACCTCATATCTTAAAACTCGTAACCCCAACTCTATGTTTATCAGTCCAGTTACTAAACCTGAAATTCTTGATATTATTGCTAATCTTAAAACTACTAAACCTTATGACCATTCCGAATTACCTGTTCTCATCATTAAGAAAATTGCCAACAGTATCTCGGAACCTATTTCACACCTTGTCAATCAATCATTTATGACAGGGACTGTTCCCAGGCTCATGAAAATTGCTAACATCTCCCCCATTTTCAAATCTGGAGATTATCAGGACATGGCTAATCACAGACCTATATCCAAATTACCTTGCTTTTCCAAGATACTAGAAAGAGCTATGCATACTAGGCTCTATACTTTTCTTGAACTTAACAATATATTAATTAATAATCAGTTTGGGTTTAGGAAAAACCATTCCACTACCTTTGCTATTATGGAAGTGGTAGATAAACTCTCTGAAGCCATTGACCAGCGTAAAATCTCTATTGGAGTTTTCATAGACCTATCTAAGGCCTTTGACTCAATCAAACTTGATATATTACTTAACAAACTAACCCACTATGGTATCAGAGGGATCGCCCTAGACTGGTTTAAATCCTATATTACTAATAGACTTCACCAAGTTACCTATCTGAAGTCCAGATCTGATATGGCTCCTATCCTCTATGGTGTTCCCCAGGGCTCTATTTTGGGTCCTCTCTTGTTCCTCATTTATATTAATGATATTACTAATTGCTCCAATAAGCTCCTTTTTTATCTGTTTGCAGATGATACTACTGTCTTTATTACCTCTGATAGTGAATCTGATTTGTATACTCATATGAACCATGAGCTGGTCCACTTAACCAACTGGTTCAATGCTAATTCCTTATCCATAAACACTAAAAAGACTAACTATATTATATTCTCGAGCTTTAGAAAAAAATCCCTGAGGACCCGAATAAGACCATTATGCTCAATTATAGCATCCCCATTAATCGGGTGCCACAAATCAAATTCCTGGGAATAATTCTGGATGAACATCTTAAGTGGCACTCCCACACTAATCTGGTCCAAAATAAGATTGCTAAGTCCATAGGTATTATCTATAGGCTCAAACATATTCTCCCTCTTCAGACATTGAAAACACTATATAGCACTTTTATTTTACCCTACCTTAGCTATGGGACCATAATTTGGGCAGGTGGCTATAAAACTATACTCCAACCTATTTACCTACTCCAAAAGAAAGCACTGAGAATCATTACAGGTTCCCACTACCGGACTAAATCTTCTGGACTATTTAAAAGCCTTAACCTACTAACTATCTATGATTTATACACTTCTCAACTGGCCACTTTCATGTATCGTCATCAGACTCGCACTTTACCTAGCAACTTTACCTACTACTTTAGAACCAATGCAACCATTCATAAATATAACACCAGATCAAGACATAACCTCCACTTAAATTCTTGTAAGACCAATACTAGACACTTCACGACTAGAATAGCAGGACCTAAACTGTGGAACTCTATCGACCATAGTATCCGCTCCCTAACCTCTCTGAATTCTTTTAAGCGGGCATTTAAAATGCACCTTCAAATGCTCAAATAATATAATTTTATCAGTACCTTTGACTTCAGACTAGCCACTATGTTGATCCTTGTTCACCTTGTTGTAATACCATGTATTACTACTACCTGGGGACGACTAGATAAGCCTACTGTGCTTCTTCTCCCCAGGTGTCGATCTTAGACTCTAGTATATTCTATGCATATCTCTGTTCTCCCTTGTCATTGCCTGGTACTGATCTTCATTTGTTACTAACATTACTTTAATGTTCATAATAACTTGTAATATGCATGTACTTTTTTTCATCGACAATAAATTTGATTTGATTTGATTTGATAGGGTGCTTTACCACATTTGTCGTTTTCATTCATTCATTCATTCCGAGAATTTATATAGCGCCTCTTCAAGAAACCTACTCAGAGGCGCTCCCAGCCCAGCCACGGCTAAAAAGTGTGATTTGAGATACTTATAAAAGGCAGGCGAATCTAGCCGAGGCATCAATCGCAAGTCTAGTGGGAGGCCATTCCAGATGGAGGGACCCACAATCGAAAAGGATCGACGCTGTCTAATGGAAGTGTGAGCTCGCGGGACCAAAAGCTCCCCCCTTTCTGAAGAACGCAGAGATCTACGAGCTGCGAGGTCAGAGACAGGTCGACTAAGATCTGACAAGTAGGATGGAGCACAGCCGAGAAGGCACCTCCATACAAGTGCAGCAACTCGATAGGAGATGCGCTGAGAAACAGGGAGCCAGTGAAGAACATCACGCATATAGGCAGAGACAGGAGCATATTTAGGCAGGTGGCCAATGAGGCGAGCAGCGGAACGCAGAACTCGATCAAGGCGCCCAATTAGCCCCAATGGTAGACCTACAAGTACCGAACTGCATTGATCAAGTCTACTAGTGACAAAGGCATGCACAAGAGTCACAGTAGCATTATGAGAGAGGGATCGTGAGACAACTCGGAGTTGGCGAAGCTGATAGTAGCAACTACGAGTGATCGAATTATTATGCTGTGAGAAATTGAGCTCTTGATCCAAAGTGACTCCGAGGTCTCGAACTGTGAGAGAGAAAGAGATATGAGGGAAAGTCTCCGTTAGTAGGTGCAGGTCAATGGATGCCAATTGTCTGCGGGTACCGAGCCAGATGAATTGGGTTTTAGAGGGGTTCAGAAGTAAACGATTTGAGACCATCCATGATGATAGAGCATCAATGGCATGAGACAGTAGCGATACAGAAGAAATTGCATCAGCAGCATGGCAGTGAACATAGGCCTGCACATCATCAGCATAGAGTTGGTGCAGGAGGCCACAAGTAGACAGCAAGGAACTAATACCAGCTGTGTAGAGAATGTAAAGTAAAGGGCCCAACACTGAGCCCTGTGGCACACCAAAAGGGGCTAGGACCCAACGGGACCTGGAAGCCCCCACAACCACACAGTTAGTGCGCTCAGACAGAAAGGAGCGAAGCCATTCTAAGGGGGCGCCTGCCAACCCAAAGGAAATAGAGAGACGTTGGAGCAAGATAGAATGATCAACCGAATCAAAAGCGGCACTAACGTCAAATAGAGCTAAGAGTGTGACCCGACCACGGTCCATGGCGCCATAGAAGTCGGACAGAAGACGAACCAAAAGAGTCTCTGTGGAATGATTCCTCCGGAAACCCGATTGCTGAAAGGGAAGCAACTCATGCATGTCTAAATATGCAAATAATTGGTTGGCTACAATGCGTTCTAAAATTTTAGACAAGAACGTAACATTAGCAATTGGTCGGTAGTTGGCTGGATCAGTTGAGTCCAGACCATCTCGCTTCAAGACTGGAAGTAGAAGTGACTGCTTTTGAGAGGATGGAAGATGAGTTTCCCGAATCGACCGGTTGCACAACGTAGTGAAGAACGGCAGAAAGTCATCTATGAGTTCTTTTAGGAATATTCATCACCACTACCAGAGATATATATCTAATTGGTTAAATTCAAATCGATTACCTAATCGATTTGGTGTTAGAAATTATGTCTAGAAAGAGTTCATTAAGAAAGAAATATGAGCAATGAGTTTGAAGACCTTCAATTACCTGTTAATAGACTTTATAAAACAAGGAAACCAGTGAAAGTTCTTATTTCAGCACATGGTTCTCTATGCTTCTAACAGTGGCTGTAGTAAATTGCTGTGCCTTGATCACGATTTTACAAAGTCATGATTCACATATATGTATCAATTATCATAATTCCATTTTGATTGATTAGCTACAAGATTTGCTAATGACTAATTGATTAGCACATTTCAGTAGTTAATTATAATCGATTAGCAATTTCACTGTTCGTGCCACCAAGAGTCTGAAGTTGCCAGTGATTGCTTTCAGGAATGTGCAACAACCTTGGTGGGGAAACCACAGACAGGAACAGTTTCCAAGATGGGGTCAGCCTGGAAGCAGTTCAGACAGAGGAAACATGGAGACAGCGTGAACAAAGACTGGCGGAATACATTCTGGCTTCAACTGAAGTTAAAGTGAGGGACTAATTGATGTCTTTACTGTTCTACTTAGGCTCTCATTACTTATGTTTGTGCATTACAGGAACAAAGCAGCTACTGCACTACAGGAATTTTTACTACTGAACACATCAGTACTACTCATTTGTAATACCTTATGTCCCATAATCCGCCGTCCTCGGACAAGATACATTTGAAAAAGCAATGTCGTGAAGCAAGCACATCATGATGAAATCAGACAAACTTTCCACATATACCAAGAATTCATTATAATGCTGTTTCTGACAACAGCAGAAAATGTGTTTAAGCAATACTAGGTTATGAGTTCCTTTTTGTACAGGAGGTTTAAAGTTAGGGTGCCTGCCTTGACAATCGCATTGCGTTCTGACAATGTGTTATGAATAAACGAAGATTCTATATATATTCTATATATATAGGTTATATCAGAAATCATACAATGATGAAACTGGTTGCAGGAACATTTGGTTGCAGTCGTGTTGGAAGAAAAGCCGTCATCATTCCACACTATGTACAAGAAGCCGCACAAGACTCAGGAACAACGCCGTGCAGTTCTTTTACAGGGATTTGGACCACTGGATACAGAGGATCTTGTAGGTGAAATATGCATGAGCCACATTGGCTAGTTTGCTAATTCAGTAATTCATTACATTTCTGTATACCTGTAATGAAGGAGCAATCCGCAAGGTCTTTTGCGGCTGTGACAGGATCTTGTGGCTACTCCTAGATGTTGTGGCGACCTTAGTAACATTTCCTCATTTCCTATGTAGCTACATGCTAGGTATTTGAAGACAGTTTGGCATTCACTACTTCCAGCACGAGTTTGTTTATAAAGCATTGTCATTGGCAAGCTGGTTCTAGTATGACTTAAACTCAACTGTCAGTGCAGGTGTAAGAGTTGCACAGTAAGTACATTTTAAACTTTTAATAAACATCGAGGCTTTGCGGGCCAGCGACCTCAAAGGCCCAATCACCTATTTTCAGATCTAAAATTGTTATTATAAAACCAGTTGTGACTAAGCCAGAGCCCTGTACAATACTGGCATTAATTGTGACTGTCTCTTGCTTTACTAACCACTTGGCACTTACATTTGCAGGTCTTGGACATTGCAAAAACCCTAAAAGGGTATCTACGTGAAGCCCTGCATCGGCCAGAGCAACCTGATGACATGCGCTATCTGGCTGATGTTTGGATTCCTGAGGTATGTGAACGATAGACAGTGTAGTGACAAAAAAGTTACAATAATTTCAAAAGGCAATGGTGAGGTACAGAATGGATGTTGGGTTGAATCGTAACTATCAAAACAGTTTTTGACATTGGCTACCGATGAAGCTCACATACAATGTGATCAGAAAGAATGAATGTGTTTGGCAATAATATTGTAAATGTAATTGAACATTTATTTAGTGCTGCTCAAAGTGGGAAACAAATCATAGGTGCTCTTTGCATTAGCCTATATGATGTAAAATGTCATGGAGATTGGAGCATTTTTCATGTAGCTAATATTGCTAAGATAAATAGATTCTGTATAAAAAAAGTGGCCTAATCTAAAGCTGACACGTAACAGGAGTTCTATGTTATTGCTCATTGGCCCATCACACCAGCCATAGGATTGACAGATAGATGCAGGTCAGCTTCATGTCCCATAAGAAATGCCAAAGAATTTTAATGTCAATATGAAAATGTCCCATGGGAAGGGACATAGTATAGGAAAGGAAAAGGTTACACAGAGTAGTTTTTTATTACTGAATGATTTGCCAAATAACAATATCATTTTGTTTTTGTAGGCTATCATTTTTGCAATGCAGCAGGTGGATGCTGTTGAACGTGAGGAAGCAGAGCGATTGTTCCATGAGGGTTCTCCTTTCATCAAAGTAGAGTGTCCGAGAAGGTGGTAGTAAACTGTAGGATGTTAGGGCGTGTCAATTTTCGAAAGGTCAATATTTAAAAACGTAATAGGGATAAATTTGTACATTTTCATGTGGACAATCGAAATATAGGTATAAATTTTGTTTGCAATGAGATTTACCTACTTCAATTTACACTTAACAGGCTGACTTTCTGTTATCTGTGTATGCATGATGGAAAGTGATTGATTATCTGTTGTAGTATGTGTATAATAGTCCTACTTACGCTGCTAAAGTCAGAGGTGAAGTATAAGGTAATGAAAATTCTAACAAAGACTATTATAGAGGTGAAGTAGAAGGTAATGAAAATTACAACAAAGACTATTATACAGAGTGAAGAGGTGAAGACGATTGTTATGTCTACAGTGAAAAGGTGTGCTTGGTATAGTTGTAGTGAGTGTGTGCTGCAAGCAATGTTGTGCAGTGACGAGGAGCAGGAGAGAAGAGATGCAGTGGCAAAGATACTGAAGATCAGATGTGGAGGAGATGAGATGACACAGCTTGGAAATAGCCGGGTGAGACCCATGAAATACCAACCATCAACCCTCCGAGAGTCTCGCAACTGATTGATTGCAGCTCTGGAGTCTCTGAGCCCCCTTTTACTTGCTCCCTAACAACAGAAAATATCACAGCTCTTGTTACCAACCCAATGGTGGTTCCAGAGTCCAGACTGGCCATCACACACAGGCTGTTGAGAGGTGTGTGAAAATGACAGCCGAGGCTGCTGGTCATGTGTACAGTCATGAGAGGCGGAACAACAAAATTAAAGGTCAAATGGTCAGCCGTGAGCACATGGGCCGAAACAGAAGCAAGCATGCATGACATGATGTCTTTGGTTGATTTTGTACAATTCCATTAACTTGACCTCAGATATGACATTTGCAATGACAGTATGACGGTTTTTATGGCACTGTGTCGCTACAGATTTTCTTTAGTTCTATTGTACGTTCAAATCAATTGTATAATTATGGCTCATTTGAACTGTGAATTCAGATTTGACAGGCAGTCTTCAATTGAGGATTAGTTATCGTGTCATGATTAATGGTCTGTGCGTTAAAACTAATAGGCTTACAGGTGAAATGGTGCTATATAAAAACCACCAGATATCTTCCAATGACAGACATATAATTGAAATAGAAGTTGTGAGCCCTACGAACAGAGATGTGAACTCCCATTTGCAGCTCTGCAATATGCTAACTTTTTTGCTAAGTTTTTAAATGTGTCATAGTAGTTGAATTTGAATAGGTACTGTATTTCGTGCAGGAAGATAACATTAAAGACTATTGCTTAATGAAAAGACTGAAATTTATCCAGAAATATCTCTTGAATGACAACAATGTTGTGAGATTTGTCTTTGCTTTTTTTCAAACACCATAACCGATCGCGGGTTTTTGTGAAGCTGAAACCTGTGAAAATGTTGCAGGCACGTGTAGTGTCCTTGTCTCCTTGATGTGTTTTTCGTATTGATTGTGCTACCATTGTTTGGTGAAATAAAGATTGATATTTATATTTCTGACAGTTCACAAAAAATTTATCTGTGCAGCCGATTTGATGAAAACAGTGAAAGCGCCAAAGACATTTGGAAAAGTTCTTTGAACTCCAAATTTTTGGCTGTCAAGAAAAACAACCATGGCCATAGACAGACAGCAATCTCGGTGATTGTTAATGCTTGGAGACTTCACTCAAATGGAACATTAGTTCCAGTATAGTGATTAATGGCCTGATCGTCTACAGTTCTAAACCAACATATGCTAAGTGGTGCTATACGTAAAAACCAAATACATATACAGGAATATATCTTCCAATAATGACAGCCATGTAACTGGAAAAGATATGCACAAACATTAATGTCGTATGGGACAAAGTGCATCTGATTATGCAATTACTGTAAAAAAAATCTTTTTGATCAATCCAAGTTGTATTTAAGCAGAATTATTTTCATCAATGCAACTTCTATACGTACGCAGACTTCTATTTCACCAATCCAACTTCTATTTAAGCAAAGAATGTTGTCCGGCTGTATTCTTTCGCTGTTGTAGTATACCGGATCGCCTAAATATTTTAACAGTTCGGTAGGTGGAGGGAGACCGTAACTATCAAAATAAAGCTTGTCTTTACGATTCTTAACCCAACCCACATAGAACTCATTTTATATTTTATCTAAATGTTTTAAGAAAGTAGTCCGCTTTCACTTCCTGCATGACGTATAGCCAGGGATCTATTTTGTTTGATTTTTTGATATTTTTAAGCGGTGGTAAAGGACGAATATTTTTCCAGTTCATAGCTTTATGAAGTTCTTCCTCGTCTAGCAAGTTGAATGATGATATCGGTAAAACGTGATCGTGGTGCCACGCCGAGCCATAGTTTTCCAGGGTCATACCTTCTTCGAATTGAAATTCGATCCATTTGGTAAATGTTTCAAAATCGACGCCGATAAGTTGACGCGTAGTTTGCGATTTCGACTTACCTTTTAATGCTCTACCAAGTCTACTCCTCATATTTATAAGTAGTTTAAATTCTGGGTCGTATAGCTTTCGGGCTTTAAAATACGCGTTATTATATTTACGTTTACATTCTTTGCATTCACTATCAAACCCGTCTTTACAACATTTATTTTTTGTAAATTCTAGTATATTCTTTTCTTATCTTACAACAACAACAAACTTTTTTATCTTTTCTTTCCCTAGTCTCTAGTTGTGAATATTTTAGCCTAAATTCCTTCGCTTTGATATTTTGGCACATTTTGCAACTAGATTGATGCCCGCTCTTACTACGTTTATTTTTATTAAATTCAGTTAAGCTTTTTTCTATTTTACATTTAGTACATACTTTTGTAGACTTCCATTTTATATAAGTATATTTATTCTTTAAGTAGTTTATTAATGAGTAATGACCGTACGCTAAAGTATGAACACCATCATGCTGAATCAATCGCTTATCATCGTCGGCTGACAGAGCGATCTTATTAACTTCTTCGGTGTAGATTTCATGGTGATACGATCGTATAACATTCATTCGTTCTCGATTGTTCTCTTCTCGTAAACAAACAGTTTTTATAGTCTTCGTGTGTTATCGCGTTCTTAACTACATTCTTCTTTACGCCTTTGCACTTCTTATGATCTACTCCAGCCATCTTGTATGAATATAACTTCGACCTCAATCCAACAAATTCTTCGATCTGTTTACCAGCCGCTTCATCCTTAAACATACCGATAACCTTTTTATTCACTCCAGTTTCTATCCCAGATGGATGGTCTTTCGGGTAATCGGATGTGTCGAATCGGCTTCTAATGTCTGGAGCGATATCGGCGTAGAAATCGTCGGTTTTAATTTCATAAGCTAGCGAGTCGGTATCTGTAAATAACAGTTTTGACCTATCTCCGTATTTCTTCTTAATGTAATTATAGTGAAAATCAAACATTAGCGTTTTACTTAAATCTAAGATGCACATTCCGAGATATATAGGCTTGTTATAATATAGCTTCGTTCGTTTCATATGAATCGCTATTAGATTCTCATCAAAAATTGTTCGAGTGTCGTAGCTAGTTTTCGCCGCTAATTTTATAGCTTGCTTTTCGCTGGAGACTAGTTTAATATCTACCCGATTCTCTATACATTCACAAGTTTTCCCAAACACAGAGTTGTTCATTAGTTTGAAAAAGTCTTTCTCGAAATCGTTAGTTGCTCTAGTCCTCAAGCCGGTATTTAGATCGATATATTTTTTCAACCAGGCACTTTCTTCGAATTTAATTCCGCGATGAATTTTGGTTATCTTCAAGCCTAGGCTTTCGTACTGCTTTAAATTTTCGTAATGAACTATATACTTTACTTTATCGTTTAGATTTGGAATAAGTTTAGGCACGGTCGAAGATTCAGGTGTAAGATTCTCAGGAGCGAGCGGGTAATCGTTATGAAGATCATGCAAAGCTCTCGGATATTCCAAGTCCACTTCTAAAATACTAGGCGTCGTTCTCCAATCGTTTAGCTCGTCATCACTCATCCACTCGAACCCGTGAGTCGGTAGATTTTTTGACATAGCCCATCCGTAAAGATTATTAGCGTCAAGGTACGCTATAAACGACGAAGGCTTGCTCGCGTCGAACGAGGGCATGTACTTATTATTTGCCTGCGCATAACGATGCGAAATTGTGCTAACACCGCCTCTTATCCCGTGTTTAACCATTAGTATCATATCGTAGTCGCTTAATAATTCCAACTCTACACCAGTCAACTTTAAAGCAGCATCCCAAGCAAGACCCGGAGAAGTATAGTACCAAGCGGGGTCGAGACCGTAGTTCTCGCAGCACACGTCTCTAAAATTCTCAAAGACATCGGCGAGCAGGAGAACGTCTGACAGATTATATAAATCGTGGTATTCTCGCAATGTTTTACATCGAAATTCATTCCATACCGTCCGTGCGTGATCGTAATCTTCATCGCTGATATCCGAGTCGATTAGTTTAGAATAGAATGCGGATTTGGGAGGCAATTCGGTTTCGTTTAATCTTTCAACGCCACAGACATAATCGTAAGGGTAGACTCCTTTTTTGAGTAATAGATCGAGCTGCCTACCTTTATAAAATTCACCTACATTCTTACACTGCTCTTTACTAAGGTTTTTAGATAGCGCGTCGAGACTCGAGGGCATGAATCTAAAACTATCTAGAAAACGTAATTCACGTTTAACCTCTACTTCCTTGTTTTCTTTATTCACAAACTTATCGACCACAACTTCTCTGCTAAATGAAATGTATTTTTCTTCGTTACAAGGTATGCAATTAATCCTTTCGTTATCTTCACCTCGTAGTTTCTTTACGAATAAATGAGCATCGTAACAAGATAAATTATGAAACAGTACTGGGAAAAACTTGGGGACCTTATAGCTTAAATTACATTTGTTATGGGCCGCCCCTCTATATTTTCCAGTTAGATGACAATGGTCTCGAACTCGATCAGCGCCTAATTCGCCTTCGCAAATGTGGCAAACGGTAGCCGAATCGTATAGCTCCTTGTCTTTCTTCCCGAATATCATTCGTTTTGGAAATTTAAATCGTTTGTAAATATCTTTTATATTCTCTATAAGAGTGTCTATAAATATTTGAGCTACATCATCGTCTTCGTTCTCCGCTGTAAACATTACGGGGTCTTGCGAATATAGGTCATCGTCGAAACATTTTATAAAATAACAGAATGAACTCGGAACGTGTTTTTGGTATTTGTTAGTATAGGACGTGTTAGGATTTGGCTGACAAGTGTCTATAGGTTTAATGAAGCTTTCAAAATCTGCGTAGACTACGAAGGGGACTCGCATCTTTCTATAATAATTTTTAAAACTCAACATAGTTCCCGGTTCCGGTAGTTCTATCTTTTGCGCCTCGTGTTGGGAACAGTACTCGCTATGTTTAGTAAGCGCTTCTATTCGTTGATAACCGATTAAACATCGTCTACAATAGTGCATTGAATTTTTAGATTTCTCTGTGTGTTTCATCATCAATCTGTTAAAATTCTTTATCCAACAATAATGCTTCTTTTCTCCGTCGGAAATAAGCAATAGATCTACATAGGTATCGCTTTCATGCTTAGATATATATAATGGGTATAGTTTAACATCTGTCTCATAACCGAAGACATTAATACTAATGTTATTATTTCTCTCAAACCTGCTTATCACATTAGCATCCGCCGCTACTGGAAATTCAATGCCGGACCAATCGAGTTCCTCAGACTGCTTGATTAATTCTTTCGTAATTCTTTCTGAATTTCTTTCAACAGGGTTTAAGGCTCTAGTGATGCACCATTTGAAACATTCTTCGTCTTCGTTTTTCATATTAATAATAGCCTTTTTATTAGCTAAATACTCAGGAAGTGGAATATAAGAACTTCCTTTCAACGGCTTATATTCCACCGTATCGATATCCAACTTCATAACTGATTTAAACCTCCAATTACTACCTCGCATCTGATAACTCGCCATGCTCTCCTTAATTTTATCCACTGCGCCGCTATATATTTCACCCACGTCGGTTGCGTCTAAAATAATCTCATTCTTCGATTTAAAATTAGGTTCAGCCTCGACTACTTCCCCAGATTTCATATCTACTTTCTCCATTACACATAAAAGATTGAATTGAACTTTTACCCCTCGATTTTTCGTTAGCAGACTGACTACCCGCGGCCTTACAGCATCGAGGAAAGATGTGACGTCGATCCCTCGAGTTCCTTCGATCGTGTATCGCTTAGTAAATCCCTTAATAGCATTCGCGGTCTCTAGGATTTCGAACTTCTTTTCATTGATTTTGCTAAAAATACTCGAAATCTTTGACTTCAACGAGTCTAATTTTTCATTCACGGGTTTCTTTTCTCGAGGAGCTACGTAATTAATCAACCAATCCGCAAAAGAATTAATTTCGACCTAACCTTGTTCTTCGCTTCAGTCAAAACATTATTAAAACGAGATTTCCAAGTATTAGATGGAGGTGTATACTTACCTGGAACAAGCGTTGGAACTTTGATGTCTGGAACTGGAGCGTCTAGAGGGTTGCTTTCGTGTACAGTCTTAACGCTTTGCAAAAGTCTCGATGATACTAATGTCACGAGATCCGCTTTTCGCAGTCCCGAATATCTAACCAAGCCATTCTCTTTGGCAATATTTCGTAATTGTTTTACTGTTTTCGTTGTGTAGTAGTCCATTTTATATACAGAAGATTTTTCTTTAAGTCAAAATGAGATAACAGTTTTCGACCGTGTGACGGCTCATCATCAAAACTGACGACTGAACTTCGACCTTTGACTCACTCGATACCGGGAACTTCCCTAACGATTACGCCTATGACTCATCGATCGATACCCTTGGGGATTTCCGATAGTTTCGATCGATGATGAGTCATAGCGAGAACTTGGGTATTATAAAATGCGCCACATTTGGTTCATTTTATTATTGGTTTAATGTTGTAAAATCTAACCTTAAACATAAAGTGGCCCGGTTTTTTATGGCTCACAGTGTATTATAATTATTATCTCTAATGCCGCAATTCTTAGCTTGTATGGTTAGACGGGTAGGATAAAATGGCATAATATCGTTCATGACCCTTTCTGCTGCATAACTTAGGCAAATTACACCCAAATTACAATAAAATGCACAGAAATTTAGACCTGTTCTATGAAATTATAATTGTGTTATGGTAAGAACTTCCATAGTTTTAGAGCTCTGGGGTGTTTAAGAGTTGAATTATGGCAGAGGTGCCACCCCTCCCTAGTTTTTTATGCATAAAAGTTTTTTTTTCATATGGAATGTAATTTTTGCAATCTTTGGTAGCTGTAGCAGATTCATTTTCGCACATTTTGAGGTAAACATCATGGTGGTAGCCCGTTCAAATTAAAAAGTTATACCCGAAATTACCTGAGGCACCAGTAGAACCGTAGGATACCACCCCCTAGTTTTTCGACTGTAGCTTATTGACAATTTCTTCCTATAAGAGAAACAAATATACCATTCTTTAGAGGGAATGTAGGGCTTCATTTGCATACTTAAATGTTTGTCTTGTTGAAAACCGGAAGTGATCAAAATAAATAATAATACGCGTAACATGCGTTAAAATGGCTGAATGGAAGGACTCCCCCCTTAGTTTTTGTCTGTAGCGTATTCAGTTTTCTTCCCAGAAAGAGAAACAAATATACCATTCTTTAGAGGGAAATGTAGGGCTTCATTTGCATACTTACATGTTTGTCTTTTGATGAAACCGAAAGTGATCAAAATAAATAATAATACGCGTAATCTGTTTGAAAATGGCTGAATTCAGCATTGTATTCTAAGAAACTTAATAAAGGTACATGTATATATGTATGGATGCATATTTATACGTATATAAACATGTGTAGGTATGTATTTGTGTATCTTGGATACACAGATCAGTTTGAAAACACACATAATCGTCTGTTTGTAAATTTAACAGGTACAAAATGTACGCACTAATATAAAATATCGCTAATTATCGGTTCCTTTGTTAAAAATGATGTAATTTTGAGGTGCATTCACATAATGTACAACTAGATATACCATTCTGTACAGAATTGAATGCTGAATCCATTGGTGTATTTGGTCACCGTTAGATTTTAAAATATTCATGCTTTCTCTATTTTGTTCCATGACGGAGCATATTTGCTTCTCTTATTTGGTTTAGAATAGTCAGAGCTTTGTGACGTCATTTTCAAAGGGGGTGTTATCCACCCGAAGTGTGACGAGGGAGGGGGGTATAAATCGGCCAATATTGCGTGGGCGTCATTTATGGATGTTTACCTCAAGGTGATGTGGAGGTCAATCTGGTCCAGCTACCTGGCAGCCACCAGATATTCTTTGAAAAAAACATTGCAAGCAATATATTTGGGCGGTATCGCTTCTCGGCCTTTTGGCTAAGATCCAAGTGCAGTGTATCGTATAATAATTATTATTATGTCCTCCTTTATCCGGGCGATAGTAAAATTAATTTTTTGGACTGGCACCACCAGAGTACAGGCAGGAGTTGCACTCTGCTGCTTGTAGAGATGTGCAGGCGCCGTGCTTCCGGCCATCGGGTTGATGTTTCTAAAGACCTATTGCAGTACCTGCATGCGGATCGGCCCACTTCCCTTAACAGAGGTCATGAGAAAAACAGCAGAAAAAGCAGAAATCCCACGTGGGAAATGAATAGTTTATGTTATCCGTTTAACGGGAGCATCGTGTATAATGATTGGTTCGTACTGTTGACCATCGATGGGCAGAAGAGACGCCAACTGTCTCCTTTAATTAAACTCTAAGCTACTAAGAACAGCGCAAGTCAGGTTGATTTAAAACGTTTAGCAGTATTGAATTTATCTCTGTAGGCCTAACTGGTCGCAAGCTCCATTTCAAAACGAAAATTGCGGATATCTGGTTTCTGCTGGGAGAGCGTCAGGATGGAAATGAGGTAAGAGAAACTGATTGGTCTCGCAACCCGATGCTAGTCAATTCAGAGATGTCGCTCAGCGTGTTCAGCGTAAAGATTTGTGTCAGGTTAATAATACGTCTCATAATATTTAAAACATTGAACTCTGATCGATAGATGGCGCGAAACCCTCAACAAAGCAACGTTGTCCTTAGACACCTCTAATATGGATCCGATCGATCTTATAAATTCGGCAGAGACGTTGCTAAAACTGAGCTGTAATATGCCAAAAACTAATCTTTGTCTACGGAGTATGGACTAGTAGGCCTATACGGTGAGCACTAAGCAGTCTGCCAACAGTGGTTTCATCACGTGTTATTTGCGAAACCAATAAAGCATGCACATTAATGTAGCTAGGAAAATTCAGCAGTTCAGCTCGCGACTTTTGGGCTACATATTGACGTAAATTATTGGCGACCAAGCACTTCCGAAATCTGGCATCCATACTCTGATTGTCCAGTCACCACTACAGCATTCCACCGGAAAGCTGGAATGAAAATGAGGATTATCTTGAAGCACAGGCAGTCGTGATGGCCGTATCAATCGTTCAAACTGTTCGTCGATTTGCGCTCATAAATTAACTTAACTGACTGCGTTTCTGTTGTAAACGACCCATCATCTCATTTAACTGAACCTGATTATAGCCAAAAACTAGTCACACGACTTTGCATAATACGGACACAGTACGACTTTGTATAATACAGGCACAGCTGTGACTGTGTACTGTGGCGGTGGAGTCCGGTCACCACCATTTTTAAAAGGGATCGTGACAGTCACCACCACTTTTTTTACCCGTCGCTGATTTTTTTGACAAGACAGCGATTTCAGCTTGAAGCAAATTCAAGCAGACAATAAACGGCCGTGTATTCCTGCATATGTTCAGTTTTACATTAAATATAATGATCATTCTAAAAGTTTTCCGGCCCTAGATCATGGCTGCATATATTATGTTCCTTCAGTGAATCCGCCAACATGTCCGTTTTAAATGGGTTCAGTTAGTTAGTGTTTCGTGTTTTACGTCATCTTTTGGCAGCCAGGGTCCCTCCTCCTCTCTTGAGGCTTGGGACTGGCTTGAAGCAGTACGAGAAGTGGTGTAGTTCATCAAGATCGCATAGCGTGCTAAGCCACGGCCGCTGGCTGGTTAGTTGCTGTTAAACAACACTTTGTAATAGCAAAGATGATTGGCGTCGCCCAGTGGCTTCTATCCCCCCTAAACAACCGGGCTCAATCCCTCCGCTTCCCCCCTCCTGGGCCGGGTCTCTCCCAGATCCCATATTGCTGACGTGAGTTTTAGCTCATTTCCATGGGCGTATACATTTAGGGGGAGTGTTACTCCCCTACGAAATAAGTTCCGGAATTTTTTATGCTTTTACATGTGAAATACCAAAAAAAGTTAATTTTTGCTACCATCTCCAATGGAAACCTCCCCAAATCTTAAACCCCTCCGAAATTTTTTCCTGTGTTACGCCCATGCCCATTTCTGATTATATAGCCTAAATGTGTCTGTAATTCATAGGTTTGGTCTGCTAAAATATCATCAATCCAACTTCTATTTATGCGAAGATTTCTTTCATCAATCCAGCTTCCATTTAGGCAAATAATTATTTTCATCAATCCAGCTTCCATTTTAAATTGGCCATATACAATGGAAACCAATGCAAAAATAATTGAAGCAACTAAAATGGAGGTTTACCGGTGAAGTTGTTCAATGCTTAAGCTTGCGAGTCAACGGGTATGAATTAAGTAGATTAAAATCTCGCATTCACAATGCAACGAATTCATCAAGCTAAACATCTTGAGTCGAGCATTAATGCATGGAGAAGAGAGTTGCTCACAATGCAGCAGGGGTCATAAGGTTCAAGTAAAGGTTATAGTTAGTTGGGCAAGGACCGTACGCCACGGTACAGGTAAGTCGCTAACCTGGTAAAGTTGAAGGCTTGACACTTTTGGCAGTGTTCTGTCCATTTGATGGACCATACCATGATTTATGGTCAGTTTGGGTGTGAAATGTAGACTTTACTGTAGGATCCTAAACGAAAGACGGGAAGATTTAACCCCCGGCAATTTTCACCCTGTGTAAATGTTTATTTTGTCACAACTATGCAGACGATAATATCAAACGATTAAGTGTGAGAAAACGAGAACTAAATAAACACAATAAATTAAGGAATAGGCCTATATGACGAAACTACATAACACATTAATTAGTGTGTTAATAAAATCGAGTGACTTAATTGGATGATGTCACCGGTTCACACTGATTTATACAAGAAAATTCAGTCTGCAACTTGCAAAAAGTGTGATAAAAATTGAAAAAACCACTTCCCCTGTTTTTCACTGGGCTCAACTTGCGCCCGCCCTGTATAGGGATAGAAGCCCCTGGGCCGTCGCCCTCCCTCTTTCTGTTGGATGCAGACTGGCACTACCACAGGTGGTAGCGGAGTTTATGGCGTCATAAGAATAAGTCATGGCTCATTTGTTTCCAGAGTAAAACCATCCTCAGTCCCGGTCGACACAGTGACCGTTTGAACGCTAACGTTTATATAGCTTGAGACAACTTTGTTATAAAGGTGTTTAATCGTGGATTTGTTCGATCCTGTAGTAAACCCATTGGGCTTAATTTTAACGAATAAAAAGCTGAAAGAGTGATTTCTTGGGAAAAACTCCGGCAACCGACGAAGTTGTGGCCCAATCAGCGAATCTGTGCTACTTCAATTTACCCAATGTAAGCCTATCAACATCGCTATTTAAACCGTTTTGTGGGTGGCGTGGCTTGGAATCTAAGTCTTTACACAGAAGGTTGTTGGTATAAGTAGACTATAATATCTAAGGTAAGGCAGACTGTTACATTTAAACGGTTTAATGTAAAAATAAAAGGTTCGTTTCACTCATAAACGTAAACTATTAACGTTTTAATGCAAATGTTCAGTCAGTCCTTTTGACCTTCAGGCAGGAGAAGGAAAGAACTTATAGAGAACAAAGATTGTATAGTCGTTATATAGCGCCTATATTTGACACAGAGGTCAACAGAGGATGTGATAATTATGCTAAAATACGGCCTTTGTTGCCATAAGCTGTCGTTAAACATCAATCCATACGCGTCTCAAGCCTTGACAACCATATCATGTCTAAATGCATTCATTTAATGTTCAATGGGGGGGGGGGCAAAGGGCATTGGATAACATCTGGCGTAGAGAGCGAGAGGTACCGAGTTCGTGCCCGTAGGGCGGATATGCTTTGTAGGCTGCTATTAGCGCCGTTGTATTGCAAACTGTTTGTTATGTTAGTAGTTAAGATTTCAATTGCATAACATGTAAATGTACAGCGCAGTGCGTTTGTCAGGCACTTAATAAAGAAAAGATTATTATTATTATTGTTATTATTATTATTATTATTATTATTATTTAAACACCTGTAAAACGTTCTCCAACTAAGCTATATAGAAATAATCTGCTAAGTTTTCTTAGATGCTCCAAATCCTGTTTCGACGTAAATGGCCCTTATAGCCCTAACAGTGCCATGCAGTGCCAGTGCGAAATCTGGAGAGAGGAGAAGGGAGGAATCAGTAGCCCTAGCTGCAATAAGACAGGAAATTAGCCTACTTGTTTGGCAATTCTACTCCGTAAAACCGCCATACAGGCGAGTTACGCGGCGACAATAATAATTATAATATTATAGAGTGCCATATCCTAACGACATCTAAGATGTCTGCTGTAACTATACAGAGATTAAAAACACAATCCTTCTACCAGTCTACTCAAACTAGACACGCTCTGCCAAAGTATCCACACTAACTGTCCCGTACAACCTTGGCAAATTTCCATCTTATCCAGTTCCCAAGGCCTTCAGACCGTGACGGATCTGGCGTTCGGATTTCCACAGCACCTAAGCCGGAACGCTGCTTTATTTGGTAGTGGGGGTCGGTAGTGATTCCCTAGCGACCAACTACCGACCAACGCTTCGTGCCATTTCCTGGCGCCATGAAAACTGCACTGCGCATGCGCGGTGACCTGGGTCACGTCGGAGCGGAAGGAGTCGACTAAGTAAGTGTCCAGTTTGGTCCAGTTTAATTCTGTCTTAAGGCGACCAGCTGGACGATTACTGTGACCACGGCCGTAGAGGGCTTTCTCTGGGCTACACGATGATACATATTGCATTGTATTCGTAGATTTTTAAGCGTCTCTCCCAGTGCAACCTAATCATAGCCCAAGTGAAACGAAAATATACAAAAATGTCTAAATATATATATATATATATATATATTATTTATACGTATATAAACATGTGTAGGGATGTATGTGTGTGTATCTTGGATACATAGATCAGTTTCAAAACAAATAATCTTATATTTGTTTATCTAACAAGTACAAATGTACGCAATAATATGAAATATCGCTAATTATATAGGGTTCCGTTGTTAAAAGTTATGTAATTTCGAGGTGCATTCACATAATGTACAACTAAATATACCATTTTGTACATAATTGAATGCTGAATCCATTGCTATATTACAAGATATGATATGTGGAACCAAACACGAAATCCAAGGGGGTGGTGGTAACCACCACCCCCTTTTGTTAGCCAGTGTTACAAAAAAACCTTGGTAGCCTGATGGTTAAGGTAACCGTATTGCTACTTTTTGACTGTTAGAGCACTCGGCCTGTAAGTCGGAGAGTACAAGTTCGAACCTCATCCGAGTCAGTTACTGTGTAGAGACTTCGATCAAGTCCTACTGTCACTCACAATTATTGCTTGTAGGCCTACCTCATAATTATGTGCAGAGTCTTGTAGTGGCATTTTCGCCAGCAGTTCCGCCAAGGAGACATGCATCACCGTGTCGAACGCTTTTGAAAAGTTCAATGCTATGGGATTGCAATACGCATTTCAGTGAGGTGATGTGCAGGATGCGACCGTACGTATTATAGACCTACGTATTTTATTTGGGACGATAAAATACGTATAATACGCGTACGGTAAAACTTTGCGTGCCGTACGTTACAATACGTTGTACCCTATAATTGTAAAATGGAACACGAAACGTTGCAACATAGTTAACTAAGTTACTAAAAGGCATAGCTGCCAAAAACAAACTTAACAAAGTTTACTGTAAGGTATCTACTGCGCGTATTCTTCTGAAACATCAACAAATTCAGTTTGCGTCCGACTCTGACGACTCGGAAATGACGTAACACCGCGTAAACTTATGAAGTGCTCGTATGGCACACCATTGAACATTAAATTGTTTCTAAGTCAACGTATTTTTACGTATAATACGCGTATTTTACATTCGGGTTAAAAAAATACGTATGATATGATACGCGTATTTTATTATGGGACTCAACGTACGGTCGCACCCTGGTGATGTGTGAATAGCAACGGTATAACTGCCTAACATTGGTAGATGCCAGACCGAAACCTAAGGAGGTGGGCGATTTAATACACGAAAAAAGGTTCCGGCCACTGACGCTTACTCGGGTGGTGTCGAATCTAAAGCTTGGATAAGGAAATAAATATAATTTTAAAATAAGCTAAAGACATACAATTATCCACAAATTGGGCATTGGCAGCTACAAGATATCGCTAAAAATGATGATGGAGTTCATCGTAAACACCTTTTAAACGCTGCCTTCAGACGCAATAAATTCAGCAAATGCATTTAACTTACGTAATAGAGCTGTAATATGCCAAAACTAATCTTTGTCGGCGGCAACGGCCTATGTTGTCATAAGCTGCCGTTAAACTGTGGACACACACAACTCCGCCACTAACCTGGTGATTATCGGGAACAAATAACTGTTTTCAATCATATAGGGCCTAGTCCATCGGCAAATGTAAAAAAAATATCAGCTAACCTGGTGATTATCGGGAACAAATAACTGTTACTGTTAGGTATAATCTTGGCAACTGTGTTTTTTTACATCTTCATACCTCACTGGTCATGAAATATGATGTTACCAGTTTTTCTCAGTGGTCCCGGGGTAGTTTTGAATAGATGCAAAACCTGTGTGAAAAACGCATGGAAATTTTAATCAAATGGCTTGTTCTTCTAAAAGCTATGCCAAATAGCAACTTAAAATAGGCAGAATAAACTTGGCAACTGCTGTTTACATATAGATACCTCACTGGTCATGAAAAATGATTTTGCCAGTTTTTCTGAGTGTTCCCAGGGTAGTTTTGAATAGATGCAAAACTTGTGTGAAAACGCATGGGAATTTTAATCATATCTGTATCCAGGGCTTCTCATTTGAGGCGATCGATCGATTTACATTACTTTAATTTTTGCTTCCTTGCCGCGGCGGTGAATTCATGCGTTCGGAACGCAGTGTTTCGTGACCTAATGACTGCTGAGTGATCGCTCCAATTTCGTGTAATATGATTGGTCATAACAACTTCTGTTACTGTAATCAGTATAGCCAGGTATGCAGTAGCATGTTAAAAGTTATTACAAGTATGAATGATTCGGGCGGATAACAAGCAACGGCGCTCGTTTTCGGTTGAACGCCCTAGGACTGGAAGGAGCTCCCTGCTGCGCTCCGCCAGTGACCCTAGTCTTAGTGAATTATTATAGATTTCACACGGTCGCACAGTGATTCTTTAATAATTTAACGGCTGTCTTATTTAGCCATGGCTGGACTAGAGCGCTTCTGAGTCGATCACCTTGAAGGGGACTATATGAAAACTAATTAATAGGCCTAATACTATCAATAGTAGCAGGGGCGCAACTAGGGGGTGCTGGGGGGTGCTTGAGCACCCCAGGGTTAAAAATGTGACCCACACAATTTTTCCAAATCCGAAGAGTTTTTTGGGGGGGGGGTATGCAAGAATTACCGATATGCCTTAAGCCGGACAAAGCTGGTAGGGAAGCAAGACGACTGCAGTCTTGTAGGATTATATATTGCACTGATACTGAATACCTTACTCTCTGAGCCTGATTCCACTGAAAACCACATTTGCAAATTTGGTCGTTGACAGATAGATTTTCTTCAAAGCCGGAGTTGGCCTAGATGTGGTCTGAGGAGGAATGTGACGCACAATTTATCATTCTACAAGGTAGGGCAGAGTGGTCCGAAATATGAGACATGCACTGATTAAGACAGACAGCTGTGATATGTATTAGATTCATATATATATATATATATATATATATATATATATATATATATATATATATATATATATATATACATACGTACGTACGTACGTACATATATACATACATACATACAGGCATGCATACATATATATATACACACATATATTACATAGATGCTTAAATACATAATATTCTGTGTGGGCTTTCAGAGTGGGCAGAGCTTTCAGAGTGGAGAGAGAGAGAGAGAGATTAGCTCAGTTCATCTCAATACTCGATGACTTCATTTTCTTAGCTACATTCAGTGTACAAGAGATTATAAATAAATTATAAATAACTAAAATTGATAAATAAAGAAAGTGTTTGCCTAGCGGAGCGCTTTTGAAATTATTTGAACAATCTTATCTGTCCTTTTTCGAATCAAGTCACTGCAGCTCGAAGGTAAGTACAAGTGCACACTATTTTACCTCTTGCCAACTAGCAGCAGGGTAAGCCTTAGAAAACAAATAACTCTTGAGTCCAGATTTGAAAAAGTCAGTTGAGTTAGCACCGTATCAGTCATATTTGGCTCAGTCTGCACTTGAACGTATTAGACTTTAGTGCACATTTGTGTCAAGTTAAAAGTATGTGTTAGAATTTACCGGTAGTGTGATTCCATTCTTTTTGATTATTTATTGTTGAAGAAAATTCTTGTGTCAGGATCGTGCTTAATTTTTTTCACTAGTGTATTAGAGAATTTTAGATTCGGTTAGAACGGTTGTATTTGATAATACCTGGAAGAGTTGTAGTCTAGACAATTAGGATAATCTGAATATTGGAAGACGAGAAGAGCAGTGCCTGAAGCTAGCCCTGAGATAACCATGGGCATGAAGTGGTGTTGACTTCATGTTCTTAGCCACGACTAACCACTACATACGATCGACGGCGGGTAGCAACTAGCCATGCAGGCATGCCAGTCCTCTCCCTGGCCGTCTCATCCCACAGACAATGTACATTCCGTGTACTCATCGTTGTTGAGTTGGCCAGAGGCGCACGTGAACAGAAATCTTAAACCAAATTTCTGCCCTGGCGGGGATTTGAACCCCCACCTCTCCTTTGACAGTCCAGCATGCTAACCATTACGCTATCAAGTACCTCTGATTATTTCAAACGGTATATAAATGTGCATAGTTTGGTTGTAGAAGTGGTTATAAGTCAGAATCGTCTGTAAAACCATCATAAGGTATAGAAATATGAGCCCATGGTTCCTTGTCTGGATTCAGAGAGAGAAGGGGAAAGGGACAGCGAGAGACAGAGAGACAGACAGAGAGATAAAGTGATGGAGGGAGGGAGATAGAGAGAGCGAGGAGAGACAGTTCACTTCAGAGTTGATACTTGATAGGCCTGATAGGACTGTACACAATGCGACTGAAGTTTCAAGTTTATCATGTAGCCTATGGCCCAATTTTTGGTACTGTTGGATATATAGGCTTTGTCTTATCTTTTACACATTAGTATAAAATTGTTGCTCCCTGCAGTCTGAACCTATATGCAGCAGTGCGAACAAATAAAATTTGTTAATACTGACCTAGTGTGTGTAATTGAACTATACATATAGTCAGTGTTGGGTATGAGTTAACTCAGATGAGCTGAACTGACGAGTTAACTCACTTGCTGTGATTTGTGAGTTTGAGTTAACTCACCTTAAAGAGTGTGCACATGAGTTATGACTTTGATTTAATTCATATTTTCTGTGAGTTTGAGTTATAACTCATTTATTTTAAAATCAACTCACTATTCGGCACTCGGCACATATTGTGTTGAAACAAGCCTTTTTTATATCGGAACAGGCTGTCAGACACCAACTTTGAAAAACGTCTTCTGCTTAATTTGAAGCTAATACCAGTCATGTTTGAGATGCGAAACATGTGGACTGTGGTGTTTACTCTGACTCAGTAATAATAACCTGATTTTTACATTATCCCGTTAATAATAATAACAGTTATAGGCTACTAGTAATAATAAACTTATGATACCATTTCCTGGTAACTGTGTATTTGCACAACGTTCGATTAGAACGTGCTAGTATGAGACGTGTCAGTTTATGATTTAACTCATTTAACAACTGAGTTTGAGTTAACTCATTTCACTTAGGATGAGTTGAGGAAAATTCTATTTTGAAATATGTTTTGACTACAAAAATTAATTGGACATGTCTGAAAGAGCTGAAAGGCAAAAGCTACAGACGAAACCTTTCGGTGAATTAAACTTTGAATTTGTTATGCTGTTAGTCTGCAAAGTTACCATGGGTCCTGGAAAAGTTGGAACGTCATGGAATTTGATTTTTTGCTAGCTCATGGAAAGTCATGTGAAATGGAAAAATCATTAAATAGCCCTGGGAAGTGTAAGTTTCAGAAGTACTGGTTAGAATTTTAGAAGGATTTCACTTCTGGTACATTTTCAGAACAAACTGATTATAAGCAATAATTATTGGATATTGGAAAGTGTGGATTGCATATAGGCCTATCTATATTCAAAATTTAAAGTAAGTCTTAATGTCATTGAAAAAGGTCATGGAATTTTGTTTTATTAATCTTGTGGCAACCCTGAGTCTGAGAATCTGGAAATACAATTTCTTATTGAAGTTTTCATGACTTTATCGCTCAGAAACAGAGCTTGCAAACAATGGCCTAAATTGCCCTGAAACGTGCTCCATGTGATATCCAATGCTACAAAATGCGTTGGCTTCTGGGGCTCCGCCCCAGATCCCGCTGGGGGGGCTTACGACGCTCCCCCAGACCCCCTAATCGGAATAGGCTTCGCGCCTTCGGCACTCGCAGCTTCGCGCCTTCGGCGCTTGCAATATGAGCACCCCCCAGGAAAATGTTCTGGTTGCGTCCCTGAATAGTAGGCTAGGCTAATAATAACGGAATTGAACTGAGATAGGCCTACTAGATTAGTACTATATAATATGCAGCTATACGAATACGATACACAAAATACGCTGTACACAAAAGCTCTCGAGGTCGATCACGCACCGATCGCCTACGCAATCCAGCGCGATCGATTTTCAGATCGCCTAGCTTCTATTTTCAAATGAGAAGCTCTGTATGTATCCGTTACGGCTAATCAACAGAGGCCGCTTTCTTATAGTTTCGCAATAGCGTCCTATATTCTCAGGAATCCAGCTTCTAATTACTGAAAAGATTATTTTCATTAATCCAGCTGCTATTGATCTTGAATATAGGCCTACTTGGATACAGCCAGTAATATTTTAACGATTAACTGCTGTGTAAGTCTAATAGTCTTGGCGTCATTCGATATAGCCTACACGGACACAGTCTATCATATTTTTAAGTGACGTTCTCTCGAAAATCTACTATAATTATGTATGTCTAAATAGTCTTGTAATTGTTCGGTTCGGCAGCTGTTTGCTTAATGACTAATGATTCACTGTTATCGTCAATGATTGTAACCTGGTGCGGTTTGACATCGGGAGGATCTATTAAACGAATATACAATATTGAATGGAAACTTAGTTTCATCCATGCATCTAGCTTCTATTTAAGGTAAAAAATTATTTCGATCAATCCAGCTTCTATTTCAACACAGGCATGTTTTCATCAATCCAATTTCCATTTAGTGAAACAGGTTTTTTCATCAATCCAGCTTCCATTTTAAAGTGATAATATCAAATAACTTTGTAGACGAAATGTCGGTAGACGAAATAATAATTATTATGTGTAGACGAAGTGTCGTAGACGAAAATGTCGGTAGACGAATTGTCGTGACACCGATTTGGATTCCCTTTTGGTTGGCAGTTCAGCACTTAAAACACTACGCCATAGTGAACTATATGCAAGGTTTAACTGAAGTTCGTACTTTTCCAACATACCGGTACTCATTAAAATTCTACACCCAACTGGGCTACCGAAAACGTATAATTAAGCAGCCTAACTGACACTAACAGGCAATATAAATTTCACTGACCGGAAGTCACCGATATAAAAATATAATAAGAATAAATGGTAAACCTAAATACCGAAAGCTACATAGACAGAGATTCTAAGGCCAGCAGGAATGCAGAAATTGTTTGCGTATTTTCAACAATTTCAGTTCGGATATTAATTACAATTTCTATTTCTATTTCGTTTTCACATTTATTATTTCCGTTTCTATCTCGTTTCCGCTTTGCAAATAATTTCCCTTTTAGTTTCAGTAAAACGACAATACAAAATTTTTGTTTCAGTCTCTATTTCAGTTAGGCTAACTGAAATATCACTGCAAGTAGCGGAATCCAGAACGAAAGACTTAACTGCGTATGAAGTAATTATAGCATAAAATGTTAATTTTAATAGCATGCAGCAATTCTACAATCTTACTATTATGCGAGAAAAAGGCAACGCCTTAGATAATATTGTGGAAATGTTTAATTTCGTAAGACGTACAGTAACAATGATCAAATAATCATGGGCGTCGAGAGCCAAGGCGGGCCCCGGGGCAGACACTTCTCAGAGTCTATCAGGGCCCCTTGTTTTTTCGATTTTATCTGTAAGCCCGAATCTGATATAAGACTGTAAAAAGGCTATCAAACTACATTTAATGAATAATAATAATGGTAATATTAATAATAGTAAAAGTAAATGTAAAAATCAATTTTAAAAGATCCATCTCTGACTCTAATTATAAAGAAATTTACAAAAACATGAAAATGTCATTAGGCTATGTGAATGTGATAAATGATTTTAATTTTTACAGTTACAAGAGAAATTTACCGTGTCTACATGTAGTAAAAATGTGCTTTGCGGGCTTTCCGGCTTGCAAACAATTCGATCACGGCACCGAAGTCTAATTTTCTTGCTAGGCAGGCATGAAACTGCTTCCATACCCATTTTCAGGCTCTACGTCAACTTGACTTGTGACAGTTGTCGCATAATCGCATTTTGATTATGATGTCCAATCTCAGGAGGTGAGGATATGTCACTTGCAATAGACTACATCAACAACTCGCTCTGTGCCATGATCATCAACTCCAATAGCCTACTTCTACTATTACTACTAGCGATGATATTGTCAGCTTGATTTGCTGCATCATTCGCTTTTGATAAAATTGAAAATCCAAGACTGAAGGATTGTATTCCTGACTTTTGCTAATCTTTCTTTCCTTTTTTGAGCTCCAGATTTCTGATGGTACCTAATTCATCGTCTAATTTGTCAACTTAAAGGAATATAATATAATGATTATAATCTATTGGTAATTTGGTATCAATTATTTATTATGACAACTTATATCCAGTTGTAAGTTCAAGTATTATTTATTTGGATAATAACTCAAATTTCAATTCATAAATTTACATCCAGTTAAAGATTTTATGGCTGCCAGAAAAACAATACGCCTAAGCCTAATTTATTCTAGGCCGACTGCTGATGAATCTCAAATATAATACTGATAGCAGTCTTTTCGAAATTATAGTTATTCAACTATAATAATTATGACCATAACAGTTGTGACTTAAATAACTAAAATAGTAGGATAGCCTTTATCAAGCAGTAGCGTGGCTAGTATTTTTACCATAGGGGTGCGTACTGCGAAGTATACTGGACTGCTGGGCTACGCATATGATTCTGGTGGAGTATGGAATTCAGTCAGAAATCGATATTTGTCTGCATTAGGCCTACTGAACTTTGCACTAACAGCTAGACCGAAATTATTCTGAGGCGGAGTGATGCCCAAGCAGACCAACGTCTGTTACTGTGCTCGCGCCTTCATTCTTTGACTGAACAACTGAGACTATGTTAAATGACAGAGCTACTAAATCGTTTTCGTTGAAAACATTGCCAATAGAATTATCTGTAGTGCTAACTAACCTCTTCAGTCCAATTTTCACCGTAACATTCGTTACTGTCTTGCTTTTCTATGACACATCGGGTGACCTATATGCAGACACCATACATACAGTATTACGTCTCTGGCCCTGTGTATCATGATTCATCAAGCATCCGTCATATAGAGACTGCATTGGGCCAAAACCCACAGGTTTTATCAGTTTGAGCAAAGTTGTAGACATTTCCGGGCCCTTGCCATAGAACCGGGCCCCCAAACCCACAGGTTTCTTCAGTCTGAGCAAAGTTTTAGACATTTCAGGGCCCCTGTCATAGAACCGGGCCCCGGGGCAGTAACCCCCTGACCCCCTCTCATCGGCCCTGCAAATAATACACAGAAACACAGAAAAAGAACAGAACTCATGTCCTAAAAATAAGCATGTAATGCACTTTTAAGTTTCTAGTGTAAACCTGAAAACTCAAAAATCAAACGAAATACGAGGAGAAGCTGCAACAGCTTATCTAGTCATCCCCGTTAGGATATCAAGGAAATTACTCAATGAGATAACTATAGTGACAGTTAATCAAAGTGCTGTTAGGACACTCAGATAGCATCAAACCTCATGAGAACAAAATTAATTTAATTAGCAATATTGATCAAGCAAACATGATTTAAATGCAGACTTAAACACATTATAAATACGCAAATCACGAATTCTAGCATCAATGGAGTTCCATAATTGAGGGCCTTTAATTCTAACAGTGGATTATTAGTCCTACAGATCTCAGACCGGTAGGCTAATTGTGTTTATGTCTAGTATTATAGTCATGCACAGTAGCATTCTCAGTAAAATAATCAGCAAATAAAGCTGGAAGTGTCCAAGAAGTCCAAGCGGGAGCTTATAAATGTTATATATAGTCAACAATTTTAATGACTTAAATAAACTCGCACTCTTCATAAGATAATGAACTCCACAGATCACTCTTACGGCCCTTTTTGAAGCAATAACAGAGATTTAAGTTTTGTCCTACATCCACCTGCCCAAACGACATTACAGTAATTTAAGTAAGGTAAAACAAGTGCAGTATATAACAGTTTGAGAGATGAGGCTGGTAATAACCATCTTAGTTTAGATATTATACCGATAACTTTGGATACCTTATTAGTAACAAGCTCAATGTGCATGTGCCAGGAAAGATTTTCATTAATAATAAATTATAACACCCAGAAACTCTACATTAGTTGCACGACATAATTCAGTGTTATCAATCCTGATCATAAGAATAGAGGACTCACGTACCTGTTTACCACGACTTTTAAATAAGACATAATTGGATTTCTTAACATTCAGAGATAACTAATTTACATGGAACCACATGGACAATTGCTCAAGTTCTTGATTCATACAATGAAATAGGTCCATAAAATTCATTCCAACTAAAAAGGCAGAAGTATCATCAGCAAACAAGATTAGATTCATTTTGGAAGAACAATTGATAACATCATTAATATACATGGTATTAATATATATACCAGTGCTCATAACGAGCAACCTCTGGATTCTCTACATCAGAATGCCTACTGTCTATGCCTTTTCTGAAATGAAAGCGGTACAAAGTAACTATTCGTATATATATATATATATATATATATATATATATATATATATATATATATATATATATATATATATACATATATATAGGTATCCTGCACTTCCATAGCATCTTTTCATTATGAATCTCTAATTCCAAATGTTTTCAACTGTAATTTAGCGGAATCATGTTTCAGCCGAGGTAAGCAACTAATTCGTCAGGTGGAGAATATCGATGGCTAGAACAATGCTCAAGAAATTCCTTCTCTATTTTAAACATTTCATCACATATACCACATCCAAAAGATTTTGAAAAAGACGCTGTTGTATTCATAGGAGATTTGAATTTGCTATTATAGAGACTTTCTCCAACTCTTTTCGGAAAAGGACCTGACATTCCCCTAGAATCCGGATGTACGTTCTTTGAGTAACGTTCATTTTCTTGAATAAGAACGCCTGTATTACTAAATCTGATGAAGTTATCAGACAGGTTAGCAGTTACATCACTTCGCATTTTAAGATCTTGTTGTAGTGTTCCTGCATGGAGTTTAAACTGTTTTGCTGAAGAACTACTCTTGTTATAAGGTTTATTGCACGAGTGTTGCTTCTCAGTGACATGAGTTCTACTGTGACTTTTTAGATGCCCAATGTCTTTGAATCCTTTATTACAAATCTTACATATGTATGGTTTCTCTCCAGTATGGGTTCTCATGTGTGTTTTCAGATCACTACCTTCAGTAAATGATTTCTGACATAACTGGCACCCGTACGGTTTCTCACCAGTATGGGTTCTCGTGTGCTTTTTCAGATTACCACCTTCATTAAATGATTTCTGACATAGCTGGCACTTGTACGGTTTTTCACCAGTATGGGTTCTCGTGTGCTTTTTCAGACGACCAACCACATTAAATGATTTCTGACATAACTGGCACTTGTACGGTTTTTCACCAGTATGGATTCTCATGTGCGTTTTCAGATGACCACCCTGATTAAATGATTTCTGACATAAATGGCACCTGTATGGTTTTTCAGCAGTATGGGTTCTCATGTGCGTTTTTAGATGACCACCCTGATTAAATGATTTCTTACATAGCTGGCATCTGAATGGGTTTTCACCAGTATGGGTTCTCATGTGTGTTTTAAGAGAACCAGCATGAGTAAATGATTTCTGACATAGGTGACACTTGTATGGTTTTTCACCAGTATGGGTTCTCATGTGCCTTTTCAGAATACCATCTTCTATAAATGATTTCTGACATAGCTGGCACCTGTAAGGTTTTTCACCGGTATGTGTTCTCGTGTGTCTTTTCAGATCACCGCTATGAATAAATGACTTCTGACATAGCTCACACTTGTATGGTTTTTCACCAGTATGGGTTCTCATGTGCATTTTCAGATAAGAACCTTCATTAAATGATTTCTGACATAGCTGGCATCTGTATGGTTTTTCACCAGTATGGGTTCTCATGTGCCTTTTCAGATGACCACCTTGGTTATATGATTTCTGACATAGATGACACCTGTATGGTTTTTCTCCCATATGGGTTTTCGTATTCTCCATCAGGATACCAACTTAATTGTTAATTTCATTGTTCTTCTCCAATATTGGTTCTTTGATGAGCTTTCAGATGAAGACGTTCAGGATACAGTTTCGGAAATAATTAACATAATTATATGTTTGCATTTTTAAGCGATTCGTATGTGCTTCCCCTATCAAAAGATTCTTGACAAGAATGAGTTTTGGTAGGCGGTTCAAAGCAATTGCCTCTGTAAAAGGTTTCTACAATTGTTGTTGTCGTATATAGCCTTTCAAACATTAGCAGTGTCCAGTTTCACACATTACAGATTATTTCATTTAGGTTCGTCTTTCAGATGCTTACAAGAAGAGTGCAAGCTTCATGTATCAGTAGTAGTTCTTTCTGAGTAAAATAAGAAATTATTCACAAAGAAAAAACTTCATGACTAAATATTGAAGCTATCCATGCGTTGTAAAATATCACACCTTTATGCTATTATTCAGAATATATTTAGTGAAGATATAACAGTTGACCATTGCGAAAGTTGGGCTAAAATAAATCCACTGTAATATTATTAGGATGAAAGCCTTGTCTTGCAAAGTAGATTTTGAATCTCTGAAAGAATGTTGATCGTCATTTTCAAACACTTGCTAAAAATAACAGCAAAACGTCAACATGTAACATCTTCATAGAACATAATTTCATTGCAGCTCAATACATAGAAATGACTGTTCATTCATAATTATACTCTCCAGCATCACCATATAAACCAAAGCATCACAATATCACTCCCGTTATTATATTACTCCACTGGCTGAAAATCCTTGAGCACATCCACTTCAAAGTCTTATTGCTAACCTACAATTCAATGTAATACTACCAGCCAAAGTACCTTCGCACACTCTTCACCATCGATCCAACCATCCCGATCTACCCGTTCGTCCTCATATTTCTCCTGTCTCCTCAAGATCTCCTACCGATCCAGATCCCTTTTCCGTGGTGGGCCAAATGGTCTGGAACTGGCCATGCCTGCTTCCTGAGACTCTTACTGAAGCATTCTTTATTAGACTCAAAACTGTACTCTTTGGCCGTGCTGGAGTCGGGAGCGCCTCTGCTCAAGCTGGAGGGCGCTATATAAATTTATGAATGAATTATGAATGTATCCCACACTTCCTCTCAACTCAAAAACAAACACCCTCAGAATCCTGGGCAATATTCTCAGTTCCTCCAACAAAACTGACACTCACTCACCGTCACCTGCCTCAGGCTAGATATTCATCATGACAAAGGATTTCCAAATTGAAGTCCCACCTCTTCCAGAAATCATACCCTGATCCATCCGACCCAAGCTTTTTCGTCCTCCAAGAAACCCACCATAACAGCTGATCCACCTGTCTCTGGTCTGTCTGGCAACCGGACTCTGACCTCCACTGGATATCGATCTATGGACAATCCCTCGTATACGATGCTGTGCTCGTGAATAAGCTGGTGCTCTGAGCTAAGCTTTAGAATAGCGCCTTAAACATTTGTAGTTTACGATTAAGATGATTACGATTCGTCGTTGAGTGGCTATAGTTAGTAATAATGGCAAGGCACATTTCCACGAATTCTTTAAGTAATTTTCTACTAAAACTTGCCTTGTTTAAACCCTTAATGTTACAAATATGTCTCAAAACAGAATGGCCTGACGCCTGTACTTAGAAATACACAATTCCACGCATAGACAAAGAAAATTAAGCCAATTTTAACCCGAACCTCTGAAACCCAACTCCCGAAAACTCTGAAAACACACTAAAGCCCGGTTTCCCGAAAAGAGTTATCTAGAAAGCGGCCAAACTCCAGAAAGCTGCTTAGAGCTAAATTGCCTCGATATACTGCCTATACACATGTTTATTTGTCAATTATAGCCTATTCATTCAGGTCGGACTAAGCAAATTACTTTCGGGGATCTGGCCGAAATACCTTTCGGTGTTTCGGGGATTCGGACCGCACTCTTCCTGACACGGAACTGCGTCTGACGACATCTAGTGGTCTGATGTTCGTCTGAATGACTTTTCAGACATC
Organism: Aporrectodea caliginosa; assembly: GCA_020284085.1. Classification (NCBI taxonomy): domain Eukaryota; kingdom Metazoa; phylum Annelida; class Clitellata; order Crassiclitellata; family Lumbricidae; genus Aporrectodea; species Aporrectodea caliginosa. Next base: position 124,858 of record JACEVL010000957.1, read on the forward strand.
GTTTGCAGGAAATAAAACATTAAGATCAAACCACAATATTATATTAACAACTTCTCACTGACTTAGCGGCCGTTAATTGAATGTGTATTAGTCCAATAAATTATAGTTATAGAATCTAACCAGGTTTGGCATTAAAGTTGAATTTCTCCATAATCTGGTTTACACTGACATCAGCACAAAATGGCGACGATGAAAGTGTTTTGCTACAATGAGTAACAAACTGAAGTCTTAGAGAGGATATCCTGTCGTCTAGCGAATAGATTTAACGCACTGCCGCAAAAGAGATTGTACGTTAGCCTATAATATAAATTATCATTATCAATCATATTTATAAAATTGCTCGTTATGAAATTTATATAATACTAGAAAAAAGAAGTGAACAGACTATCGGAGAGCTGCCTCATCATAGTGCATTAACGTAATAAAATTATGCAAAACCTGTACGCCGATCGAATAAGCAAACCGTGACATCACGAAATCTCGATAATCTGAATCGCAAATCAATGTCAAGCACTGAGAACCAGCTTACCCAAAGTTCTGCAGCGCCTCACAGGCGATAGAAAAATTGCTGCTAAAGCCTGGAAATCACCTAGGATGAGAACATTGGAAGGGAGAGTAATGCTGCACTAAGCTTGATTTTCTACTCCTGACTGAGAAATTCCCTGCATTCACGTACTCTTCTAGTGTCGGTCACTTGGGTGTCACATTCGACTCCTGTTTCTTTCAATTGAGGCGCCTCATGGCCATCAGACGATGGTCTCCCTCTTTCCCTACCACCATAATTATATAGTCCATGCATTTGTCTCCCCCCGCTTGGACTACTGCAACTCTCTTCTCGTGGGCCTCCCGAAGCAGCGTCCACCCTTCAATGGGTTTTAAATGTAACAGCTAAGATCATAATTCGACTCCGTCGCTTTGTTCATAACTTCACATAATTATATACACCTATCTTGAAGTCTTGCACTGGCTCCTTATTGCTGCGCGCATCCAGTATATTAACCCTAGGGCTACCAAGCTTTTTTTGTAACACGGACTACCAAGGGGGGGGGTGGTTACCACCCCCTGGATTTCGTGTTTGGTTTCACATATCATAACTTGTAATATAGCAATGGATTCAGCATTCATTTCTGCACAGAATGGTATATTGAGTTGTACATTATGTGAATGCACCTCGAAATTACATCACTTTTAACAACGGAACCCATTAATTAGCAATATTGTATATTATTGCGTACATTTTGTACTTTTTGGATAAACAAATATAAGATTATGTGTGTTTTGAAACTAATCTATGTATAAAAGATACACAAAATCATCCCTACACATGTTTATATAGTATAAATGTACATCCATACATATATATCCATACATATATATCGGTTTACGTTGTAATGCTGTATTCGGCCATTTTCACACAGATTACGCGTATTATTATTTATTTTGATCACTTCCGGTATTCAAAAGACAAAGATGTAGGTATGCAAATGAAGCCCTTCATTCCCTCTAAAGAATGGTATCTTTGTTTCTCTTCCAGGAAGACAAATGAATACGCTACAGACAAAAACTAAGGGGGGAGTCCTTCCATTCAGCCATTTTTCACGCATATTACGCATATTATTATTTATTTTGAGCACTTCCGGTTGCCTCAGGTCAACTCAGTGACCATAGAAATGTAGCCCCACATTCCCTCTATAGAATGGTATAATTTGTGTCTCTTAATATTAAATGACGGATAAGATATAGTCGAAAATCTGGGGAGGGGTGGTATCCACCCCCTGGTGCCTCGGGTATATTGGGTATAACTTTTGAACGGTGTGAGATATCATCTCACATTTTACCTCAAAACGTGTGTAAATGAACCCCCTACAGCTACCTAAAAGGTCAAATTTTTATTCCATACGGAAAAAGTTTGAGATGAAAAAAACCTAGGGGGGGTGGCAACCACCCCCTCCTTGGTAGCCCGAGGGTTAAGGTCCTCTTTCTGGTCTTAAAATCTTTGCTAAGCACGTAGGCCTACTACTAAGCAGTTCCCCGAAATAACTGGCACACTTTAATGCGAAAGCCGTTATGTGCAACCTTATCTCGCTCTTTGTGGAAATATCAACTAAATAACATTAACCTTAATTTTACCCACTATGCAACGAATTAGTTTCATCAATTAATCCAACTTCTATTTTAGGCATTTTCAGCATGGAATATTTTCATCAATCCAAATTTTAAGGAAAGACTTTCTTTTATAAATCCTACTTCTATTAACTTAATTGTGAGCTAAGGTATGGTTTAGTAACCAATTATCAGCTAAACTTGTGATTATCTGGAACAAATTACTGTTTTCAATCATAATTGAAATGGCCAGTGCGGTGGCGTTCAAAATCAAAGCCGCCCTCTGCAATGGCATCTTCGTGGCCCTTGCTTGAAACATGTAACGTTTGCGAACACGTGACATAAAACCTGTAATAATGGATGAATTTTGCATCGATGCAAACTATAATAAAATAATTATATCTTATATCTACAATATATTCTATTATCGCCCAATTTTTCTGCACAGTCGTTACTTTTTTAATTAATTAAAATCAACATGTATACGAAAAATTATAATTTCACTTTAATATGGAAAAACTAGAAAAAATTGCATTCAAAAGTACCCTAAATTGTCCCAAAGTGTCTGTATTTCACAATCACTAAGGTAGACAAAAATAATCCAAGCTGGTTCCACCTTTTCCGTAGAAAATGCAGCGTAGAATACCTATGGGGTGTGTCATACCCCACCTCACCTCCAAAGGGTTAACTCTTCATGTTCTGTGTTGCTCCACCAACACGTACGTCGTACAGCCACTCACCAACGGCCATCTGACGCGCAGGCTCTTCTATGCTCACCGAAACAACAAGCAATAACAAAGCACATTATCAAAATTTTCTCGTATAATTAAATTTAATAGTCTGAGCCTTCAGTCGTTTGTTCATTATTGTTGACATCAGCTGATGATGTTTGTTTCTTCGGTATTGCGTAAGGAAAGCACAAGGATCTGCAGACGGACAAACGTCGCCTCTTGACTCAATCAACATTTATAGCGAAAGAAACACTATGCGAATGTTTTATAAGTTATGGGTTTCAACTTGACACAAATACTTTTCTGAACAGAAAACCAATTAAAGAAATTACTCGCAGGGGAATTACGCATAGGGGTTATAAGATAATTAGTTCCATTGCTCTTCCCAAAGACAGAGTACTAACTATGAATGCGTTGGTTGTGGGGGGGGGGGAATCAGCGGACATCTTAACCCCAGACAGTTGACAGTCCAATACTCTAACAACTACATCATAGCGAGAGGGAGAGAGATAGCACAGAGGGGACAGAGCGAGGATGATATAGCACAGGGTGGGAAACAGAGAGAGGGAGAGGCAGAGTAACAGGATAGGAATTGTGAAATGGCAAGGAGAGGTAATGGGAGGCAGAATGAAAGCGTGAACAGAGGGACAGCGATGGGAGAGAGAAAATTAGATGCAGAGAGACAGAGAGATACAGAGAGAGACAGAGAGACAGAAATAGAGAGAGAGACAGACAGAGAGAGACAGACAGAGAGACAGAGAGAGAGACAGACAGACAGACACAGAGAGAGGCAGAGAGACAGAGAGAGACAGAGCTAGGCGCTTAGTCGTTGAATTGGTGTATAAATCGATAATTATTGGACAAAGTCGACTGAAAGGCTGTGCTAGCCAAACGTATTAGTAGAACGAGGTTTGCTAATAATGGCCTGTTGCATGCTTATCGACTCTAACCGTGCCTTTCCTGTCTATCGATTCCGTTTTGACTGAGCGCCTGTGAATAGTCTCGTTCCAGCGACTCAGCTATCTTTGGATGTTGTGGAGCTCTAATGATCGCTATGCAACGCTTAAAATCTTCATGTTCCGTGGCCTTCAGCCAGACACGTTTTCCGCATAAATGACACGAACAAGGATAGCATAACCGACTCATGATGATATTCGTTTATTGTTGTATCTGATAAATGTAAACGCCAGAATCTGATGGCAAACCGCACAGTTAGAGGCAATAATAAAGAAAAAGAATTACAAAGTGTCAACATTATTGTTGAAGAATGACTTAACTTGAATTTAATTTGAATTTGTCAATGGCAGAGATGGTTTATAATACAGTTAGAGGTAGAGAATACAAAGTGCTATCAGTACTGTTTAAGAATGATTTAATTTTAATTTGTCAGTGGTAAGGATGGCTGATATGCAGGGATTTTAAAATGCTTAAGAGACCTATGCTATAAAATGTGTGTCGTCTTTACACTGAAGCTCCAATATATGCTGCCGTTCGAAGGGCATAATGGCGTCGTATAACAAGGGGTGGGAAAAGGCGAAGCAACAGATGGTAACGACTCCATTCGACAGACTAAAGGAGGAGACGATCCTCAGCAACTCCAACCCAGTTCTCCATCGTTGCCCCTCCGTCACAGAGATATTCCATCTTTGGCAATCTGCCGCAGTCACATAACCCCACAATGCTACTGATCGAGGCAGCATACTGTTATCTAGATTTAATGATTTAATAATTATTGTAGTTGCTTCAGCAACAGCGTTCAACGCCTCCCCGAGAGGCCATGCGATTTCGGTATGCGCAGTGCATGTAGTGATCCAGAGAAAGCACCTATGATTTTCATCCACGTGGGGTGGGATTACGAATACTCCTAAGGTGACTCCCAGGATCTTCAAGGATTCAGCCCATTGCACACCCTCCTCCAACCAGTGGCGGCGCCAGCATGGGGCTAGGGTGGGCTGAAGCCCCCTCCCTTATCGGTAGCTCAGCCCTCCCTAACAAAAGTGGGAAATCACTGTAAATGCCAGAGAGGAGAGGATAAAGGGAAGGAATAGGGGTTTTAGCCCCCCCCCAACCTGAAATCCTAGCGCCGCTACTGCCTCCGACATTGGTGGCATCAAATCCTCTCCTTTAATATTACCAACATCTCTCGGGATTTGTTTGCATTCAGTCGGAGGTTAATTATTAGATGCAGCCCAGTCCGACACCGACCGAAGAAAGAGAGGCAGACAAAAGGACGAACTATATAGAATCAGAAACAGATTTATTCATTTATTTATTATTTATTAAGGTCACTTGTTATAGCGCCCCTACGCGATAGATAGTTCAACGTCTTTCGTTCCGCGATGAACCGACCGCGCCTCGATAAAACGACGAAGGATGCGTGAAATTGATACACAGACAGACAGACAGACAGACAGACAGACAGACAGACAGACAGACAGACAGACAGACAGACAGACCAAAGGACAATGAGACAGACAGGGAAAGAAACAGCTATTCAGACAGACAGAAAGAAGGACAGATAGATATTCGTTTTATTTTCTGACAGGTTGACAGACCGCAACCAGTTACAATAGAAATATGTTAAATAATTAAATCAAATGGGGGAAAAAATCAGACAGGTGTGCAGTCAGGTGAGACCTAGGGCAAGCGTTTGTAAAGTACACGAGGGATAAAGTTCTTCGCGTCCTTAGCAGGCAGTTCAAAGTTATGACGTCTTGGGCGGAGGTTGACAGACAGACGAATGGACGGACAGAAAGACAGACATGGAGAGACACTTGACAGATAGACACAGGCAGATGGATGGAAGCCTGGAAGGAGAAGTAGACAGCAGAGCAAATGAGTAAGCTGGTTCTCAGTGCTTAACATTGATGCGTCAAATAGATTATCGAGATTACGATATCACGGTTTGTTTATCCGGCGTACCGATAATTATTGAATATTACGTTAATGCGCTATGATGAGCCAGGTCTCCAGCAGTCGGATCACTTCTTTTTACAAGACAGTATTAAGTAAATGTCACAAATAGCAAATTTACAAAATATGACTGTTCAAATTCAAATTCTAAATTTATTAGAATCGATTCAATGAACAATTAATCGTAATCGTAAACTCGATATTTCTACAGCGCCCACAAAAGCGAAGTCGCAGCTTATTCACAGGCGCTTAGCAAAACATAATCGATAGGCAGGGGTCAAAATCCAAAGAGTCAGGCAGGCCTGACTCTCTGGATTTTGACCCCTGCCTATCGATTATGTTTTGGTTAAACGCCTGTGAATAAGCAGACGGCTAAGGTGGATGATGCTTAGAGTTGAAATGGCGAGGGAGGTGAGGGGAAGAGAAGGAATCGGGATAGGATTTGTGAAAAAGCAGTGTTTTCAGTTTTGAGTGGAAGACCTGTGGAGAGACAGCAAGAGGTGAGGTTTTGGTGAGTTCGTAGGATGGATCTGATATTTGTCGTAGCACAGGTGGGAGTTTGTTCCAAAGAGGCGGTACAGCTATGGCTGTGGAGCGATTTGCAAATTTAAGCGATGAGGTGACGGAAGGGCGGAGCAGTGTGAGGGTGGACGATGAACGGGTTGAACGAAGAGGTTGGACCGTGAACAACTGACGGAGATACGAGGGCTGAGAGGATTGAAGTGTGCTATGGGTGAGGGATAGGACTTTATATTCTATTCGTTCAGGAATTTTGAGCCAGTGGAGTGATTCCAAGACAGGGGTGATGTGGTGGTGTTTGGGGGTTTTGGTGACAGCACGGGCCATTCTGAATGGCTTGGAGGCGGCAAATTTGAGTGGTATCTATGTTGAGCAAGAGAGCATTGCAGTAATCTAATTTGGCATGAACTATTGATGTGGCGATTGTTGATGAGGTTTTGAAGTCGAGTATAAGGCGTATTCTACGCAGGTCACGGATGTGCATGAAGCAAGAACGGGAAAGATGGGTGATGTGATCGGAAACGCTAAGATTCTGGTCAAAAGACACACACACCTTGCGGACAGGAGAATTTGCTATGAATGTGTGAGTGGATACAGAGTCAAGGCTGAGGGAAATAGAGGGATCTGGGATTTTCTTGAGTTGCTCACGGAGGCCTATGAGAATGAATTCGGTTTTAGAGGGGTTGAGGCATAACATGTTTGAAGTTATTATTGACAAAAACTTGAATTGGGCAGAAAAAAAAATTGTTAAAACTAAAGGGATACTGTATAAATTAGGAAAAACTTTAAATAAATCAATTTTGAAGATAATACTCGAGCTTAATTTTGCCTTATCTCCAGTACTGTACAATTATATGGGCTAGTGGCTACCTTCTAAGCTGAAAAAACTGATAACTCTTCAGAAGCGAGCAATTAGGGACATTAATAGTGTTGGCAGATTCCATCGATCTACTGATTTATTTAAAGAGGACAGGTTACTTAAACTTCCTGACATTTGTCATATGCCAATAATTACTTTTATGTTTCGGCATCGTCATGGAATGCTTCCTAAACGTTTTGATACGTATTTTAAAACTAAGGAACAAATACATCAGTATGAAACTCGCACTAAGACGAATTACCAGTCTTCCACTTGCAGGTCTAATACCCGCCTATATTCAGCAATGGTACTTGGTCCAAAACTCTGGAATTCATTACCCGAAAAGTTTAAGATTATGGACTCCCTAGTCACATTCAAAATAAGCTATAAACAGTTCTTGATATGTGGCTACTAATCGGTTTATTCCTTTGTTTGTTCTGTTTTGTTTTATTTTGTTTCATACTATTTTATGTTATCTTGGTTTGAAGCACCACATTGAATTATGCAATATGCATTCTGAAACTGGAAATTTGTTACTAATCACTCGATAGATGTCATACTATTAGTTAGAATAAAATCTCACTTCTTGATGGTTAATTAATTGCTGTCCATGAACTACATTGTAAGGTGGACTCGATAAGCTCAGTTGAGCTTTTTTCCCCTTCCAGAATGACTCTTATGTTAAGCCAACACTTCGTGTATCCCATTATGTGTATAACTGTACCGTTGCGTTGTGGCAAATAAATTGAAATTGAAATTGAAAATTGAAGTCATCCAGGAGGAGATTTGTTTTACCACACCGAGGAGATGATCTATGGAGTCGGAGAAGCTGCTTGGAGAGAATGAGATGAATAATTGTGTGTCGTCAGCGTATAGGTGATGGTCAACCGAGGATGCTTTGATGAGTGAGCTGAGCGGAGTAGTGTAAAGGATGAACAATAGGCGCCCAAGAACAGAACCCCGCGGAACACCACAGGTTCGAGGGCATGATTGCGATGAGGTTTCTGGTGTTTTAACGGAGAAAGAGCGGGAAGAGAGTATGGTCTGAATCCAGAGGAGAGCAGTGTCACTAAAACCGAACCAGGTAGAAAGTCTTTGGAGTAATATGTTGTGGTCAATGGTGTCGAAGGCTCCAGAAATATCAAGGAGGCACAGACAGGAGACTTGTTGATGAGAAATGGCAGAAACAAGTTTATTGTAGAGGGAAGTGAGAAGGGTTTCGGTTGAGTGCCGCTTCGTATAAAACCAGACTGGCGTGAATAGTCATTAACAGTTACATTTCGTAATCGCCATTAATAAGAGACAGAAATTGAAAATGTTAGAGTCTAACAGGTTAAGTAATAAAAATCTATTCGTGGGGAGAAGAAGCCCAATGGGCTTATCTAGTCTTCCCCACTATGATGGAACAAAGTGATAGAACTTGAAAGAAAACACGAGTCAGTTCAATTAGCTTAGGATGAGAAATAGTAGTAAAATCATCGTCAGTTCAGTAAGTGTTTTTTTATAGGCCTGTTTGAAGGAGTTGAGTGACCTCTGATTACGGATGCCACGGTCAATGGAGTTCCATAGTTTGGGCCCAGTTATTCTAGCAGAAAATTGTCTAACATTAGTTTTGCAGAGCGAAGATTATAGGCCTACTGTTATAATTGGTAATTTATATAAGCCTAGAAATCTGTTTACGGCAGGTTAAAATATATTCGCTAGATGACGGGATATACTTTATAAACTCCAGTCTACGACAAATTGAAGCCAAATATTTTAATCGTCGCCATTTTGTGCTGATGACAGTTTAAACCAGATTATGGAGAAATTCGACTTTAATGCCAAACCAGGTTAGATTCTATAACTCTCTGCGTATAATTTCGCGGACTAACACATTTAATTAACGACAGTAATTAATTAAGTCAACGAGAGGGCTGTAAATATATTGTTTGTAAAAGGTAAACGATCTGAATGTTTATTTCCCTCTGAAACAATGTCTGGAAAGTCATTCAGACGAACATCAAACCAGTAGATGTCGTTAGACGCAGTTCCCTAGCATGCATCGTTCTTTGATTCTTAAACGGGAAATGGTATGTAAGCGTATTGATTATTTTTCCCGTTGTAGCACTATTATTTGTCGGTAAAGTCGTAGTTTACGTTGCAAATTATTCTAATGTCTTCAATGCCGTACTTGACGTTGGTAAGTAAGCAGTCTACCTATGTGCATGTTAACTATTATCAATCCAGCTTCCATTTCATTAAGAAATTTTTTCATCAATCCAACTTCCATTTAATTGGAAAAATTACTTTTATCAATCCAACTTCTATTTGACAAAAGAAATATTTTTCATCAATGAAACTTTTATTCAAGCAAAGATATATTCTCATTGATCCAGCTTCTAATTACGGAAACAATTATTTTCATCAATCCAGCTTCTATTGATTCGAAAACCTAATTTCATCCATCCAGCTTCTATTTACGGTAACAATTATTTCGATCAACCCAACTTCAATTTTGAACACAGGAATGTTTTCGTCAATCCCACTTCCATGTAGGGAAACAATTATTTTCATTAATCCAGCTTCCATTTCAAAGTGACAATATCAAATAATTTAGCAACGTAAACTACGACTTTACCTATTTGTCATCAGTCCAACTTCTACTTTGGCGAAAATCCTTCCAATCGATCCTGCTTCCATTAGGCTAAAAGTCGTTTCAATTTCAGCTTCTTTTTAAGCAGGAATTATTTTTTATCAATACAAATTTTATTGAATTAAGAATTTTTTTCTATCAATGTAGCTTCTATTTAAGCCAAATTCGGTAATCCCGTAGTTTAGGTTGGTAAATTATTTGAATATCTTCAATGCCGCACTTCACGTTGGTAAGTAAGCATTCTACTTATGTCCATGATAACTATCATCAATCCTGCTTACATTTCATGAAGAAAATTTTTTAATCAATCCAGCTTCCATTTAATGAAAAAAATGAGCCAACTTCTATTTAACCAAAAAAATCTGTTTCATCAATGGAACTTTTATTTAGGTAAAGAACTATTCTCATGGGTCCAGCTTCTACTTATGGAAACAATTATTTTCTTCAATCCAGCTTCTATTGCAACAGAAACTTAGTTTAATCATTCCAGCTTCTATTTCCGATAAAAATTATTTACACCAATCCAACTTCTATTTAAATACATATATGGTTTCATCAATCCCACTTTCATTTAGGGAAACCACTTCTTTCATCAATCCAGCTTCCATTTTAATATGACGATGTAAAATAATTTACCAACCTAAACTGCAGAGAATTTCATGGACGGAGAAAAAGACTAACGAATGGGTGCGCAGGGATATAGGAATTGAGAAAGAAGAGACATTTCAACAAACAGTGCTAAGAGCAAAGTTGAGGTTCTTTGGACATATCATGAGATCAGACGGATTGGAAAAGGAAATGATGTTAGCATATGGAGAGGGAAGGAGAAAACAAGGACGACCAAGGATAAAGTGGATGGACGAGATACATGAAATAACTAGAATGAATTTGACAGAACTGAGAGATGCGACGGCGGACAGAAGAAAATGGAGGAACTTGATCAAGACGGTCGCCATGGTTCAAGGAACCGACAGCACAAGGTAAACTACGGGTTTACCCCAAATTCTTTCCATCAGGCCCACTTCTGGTTAAGAAAGATTACTTTCATCAATCCTACTTCCATTTAGCAAGATTTCTTTTCATCGGTGCAACTTGTGTTTGACCAGTACTGAAAACCATCCAATGGCCATAAAGAAATACGCTAAAATACACTTCTACCTAAATAAATAATGTGAAGTCAGGCAATTAAGCAATCTCATGCTTACCGTTAGTTCTACAGGTAATCCTGCATTTTAGCGTATTCTGTTCTTGTTACTTCCAATGAAAAATAATAGCATATATTTAATTATTTCAATGATTTTTATGAATACTGTCATTAATCCAACTTCTGTTTATACAAGTATCATTTTCATCAATCCAACTTCTAGTTTCACAGGAGACTATTTTCATCAATCCAACTTCCCTTTTAACGCAAATTTTTTTTTCACCAAACCGACTTATATTAATTTTATGGAAGGGATTCTTTTCATCAATCTCGCTTCTATTTACACAGAGAATTATTTTCATCTGTATCCATTTACACAGCCAGGTAAGAGAAATAATTAAATACGCTAAAATACAGGATACGTTCAATGCAATGATAAAATTTGCTGCTGAAATGCAGGTTCACCAGTTCTGCAAATGTGCATTGGTTGAAAATGAATACTTGTTTTAGGGATGTCATCTAGGTCAATCGATACAGATAAAATTTTGTGATTTATTTAATAACTTGATATATGGTCAGTTTATTTCCTTCAGACAGATTGTTGACATGAAATAAATGAACTAAAATACTAAAAGAAATATGCTTAATTTAAACGACTTTGTAATTCCTTTTATTAAAATGACATGCATGACTAGCATAATTCCAGATGTGAGGTTGTAAATAGCAAAATTACAAGAATTTTAATTTCAGTTTTTTCTTATGCTTTATATATCTATCTTAGTATTGAAATGAATTATTAGTTTACGCAGAAAGGAAAATATTTGAAAGTATTACTACAGTATGGCTTTAACATGTCACTGATGTCAGTTAAATGAAACATGCAAGTAATCTGCTTGTAATAGTGTATGAAACTCGGAGAACAAGAGTGATATGCCTAATCCTTATCTATGAGATATTGGAGCTGCAGTTTCAACAAAAGTGAGCTGCAGTGTATTTCCGCTACATATTGGCTAGCAGTGGACATTAAGGCTGCTGCATTATTCTTTCATTCTCCAAATGATGCCTGTTATTTGTTACCATTGGTTGTTGCTTGGCACTTGATACATGCATGTGATCTTAGATATGTTTAATACTTTTTTCTGACCAATTTTGACTATAAATTATGAGAAGGGAAATGATATCAGATTCTCTTGTTTTTTGTAGTGAACAAATTCCTTTTTGGAATTCTTCTGTATAACTGCATCAGTCAATGAAGACAAGTGATTAATGCTGTATAAGTGCATGGTTGAAACTTCAGAGTGTTTTGTGCATTAAGCAATTAAAACAACCAAATTAACAACTGTTTTTACTAATGTTTGATGCTTTAGTTGGCTGAAGACATATCTAGGATATTTTGAAATCAGTACATATTGATCTGCTGCAAAACACATTGCATCACACAAATTCATTAAATTCTAGACAGTCTCAGCATGAAACTGTAAAAAGTACTAAGTAGATTACATAAATGACTTTCGAAATTGAAATATAGCAATTTGTATATTTGCAGCTATTCAAACTGTCTTATCGCTCAGAAAATGTCACTAGGAGCCTAATCCTCTTCATGGTCTTCCCACCAATAAGCATTGTCGGTGAAATGAGACATTCTATAATTTCCTGTCTATTTTCTAAAGTTTTCCGCTTAACTGATTACGTTGGTGCTCCCTTTCTACTCCTCTGTATAGGAAAGGCAAGCTAATTCGGACATATGTCTACCAATTTCGTGATTGAGTTTGCCAGGGCATGAAGTGGAGCATGTAATGGACTGAGCAGAATGAGCAGATACATGAATGGAATTGATAAATATTGGTCCAGCAACTGAAAACGCTCATTTACCTAGCATAGTTAACTTTATATATTTGACCATAATAGCAACATTCATGATGACGTTGTTGGATAGCGATAAGGCTGAAGAACAATGTCTGATTTTCAATAATGTGTTTGGCCAGAGTTCAGTGCTTAACTGCTTATTAGACCATGAGAACTAAGTCGATAGACATGCTGCTATGAACAGGAAACCTTCTGTAGATTGAACTTGGTGATGCCAGTAAGAATCATGTAACCGTAATCTACGGGTCAATGACACCTACTTCTGTGCAAGTCACGAACATGCATATGTGACATCTTAAAAATACTCATAATGTATTTGATAAGGGACATAGTAGAGTTAAAATGCCACTTGGGCTATAAGCAGCATCACCAACTCTTCCTGCTTGTAACATTTAAGTCATTGAACTTTTTCAGTTCTAGTGGATTACCCAGCAGCAGAAATTAAAATGTTAATGATATTGAAGAGGAGGTTATTGGCCACCATCCAATACTTCGTCTCCTCAAAGGCAGTGGACAACAGCTGCACAAAAACAATTAGAAGATAACTTGTCTAATTAAATTAAAATTCAAGTATATCATCTACTTTTGCAATGATACCATAGTGATTGACTGCCAAGTTATGCACCTATTGCTTTAGAAAAGTATTGGTTGAAAATGCCATCAAAGTATACTGACTATAAGTGCACGGGCGTAGTTAGGATGAAAACAAATTCAGTGTCATGGTCAGAAACCCCAAAGCAATGCTGCTATCAACTCTTGCAAAAACTGAATGAACACAGTATCAAAAGCAGCAGTTAAGTCAATGGGAACATATACTGCCATGTTACTCTTATCCACAGTGCACAAGATGTCATTAGAAGCAAGAATAGATTCGTGAGTTAGAGGATAATTTCATAGTTGTGATGGATTAGACAGATGAACTTATTATTGTGTTACATATTTCAATTCCAGATGACATGCCAATCGCAATGACCTGTGAGAAAATGAGTTTGGAGATGAACCAGCTAAACCTTTATTGAAGTCTTTCCAAAGAAGAAAATGCCATAATTATTATAATGACCTCCATCATACCTATTGACTAAACGTAGTCTGGGCTCGAACCTAATGTAATACAACTGCGGAATCACAGTTTGGAATAGCAAAATGGCCATACTTTGCACTGCCCTGACATGGACAATGCAAGAAATATTGCATACCTGAAATAATTTTTATCTTTCAGAAACAACTACACATTCTTCTTATTCTTCTGTGTTTTGCTCTTTAGTAGATAAAGGACCTCTTGCTACATCAATACAAGTCTTTACTCTGGCTCTGCCCATAATTTGAAAACCAAAAATCCATAATTCTGTCGACATATCTATCGACGCTGTTGACACAGTCTGCAGCACCGCGACTTCTGTCTGTTGCTCACTCCCTTTCAAGTATACGACCCTCTGTCCATCAAAGGTGTAGTCTCCTTCATCCTTCTTTCTGACCACGTGTCGACCCAAACATTTGCATTCTTCTTGCAATTCTGCTTTCACTGATTGCTTTTGCCAACATTCCAGCTCTTTGTATTGTCCGAATAATCCAAGCTTCTATCCTCAGATGATAATGTTTTTTGGACACGGGTTTCGCTGGTTGACGACCGAAGAGACCCTGCTTCCTCTCCTGCCAAATGGTCTATCCCAGGATAGTCGCTAGCTTCGTTCTTTTGTCGATTTCATTGTGCTTAGTATAGACAGGGATGTGGTTTCAGGTTTCCTTCCTCCCGGTGTTTTTTACGAGCGTCGATTTTATCCAGCATAGGTCCTTCTGGCTCTTTGGGGGAAATTGGACATCAAGCTTCTCTTAAACCTTTGATGATCAAAAGCCCTCCATATTACTTACACATGCAAGCAAAGTGTATCGTGGACGACCGAGTCTTTGCCGGGATATGAAAAATTACCCACTGGCAAAATTCCAGAAGGACGTACGCTGGAGCTACACTTAATCTAATGCATTTTATTTCTCTTTTATCTCTGAAGTGCAAGTGTAGATATTTCAGATGTTACATGTAGTTTTAGGTCAAATCTTCTTATAGCCTGTTTCCAAATTTACAAACTTTTAGCTTTTTTACTTTGGAAACTGTCAAGAAGATTTAAGATGGCCTGATGTAAAATTGGCTTGATTTTATTCGTCTAATCATAGAATGGTGTATTTCTAAGTACAGGCGTCAGGCCATTCTGTTTTGAGGGTTCCGCGACACTTCGTCTACCGAGACTTTGTCTACGACATTTCGTCTACAAGTGTATCCGTATCCATTACGGCTAATCAACAGAGGCGGCTTTCGTATAGTTTCGCTAAAACGTGCTATAGGCCTATATTCTCAGGAATCCAGCTTCTAATTAGGCCTACTGAAAAGCTTATTTTCATCAATCCAGCTTTTATTGAATGGAAACTTATTTTCATCCAGGTTGATTTCCAGCTTCTATTTACGGGAAAAATTATTTCTATCAATCCAGCTTCTATTTCAGCACAGGAATGTTTTTATCAATACCACTTCCATTTCGGGAAACAGTTTTTTTCATCAATGCAGCTTCCATTTTAAAGTGACAATATCAAATAACTTTGTCGATGAAATGTCGTTAGACGAAGTGTCTGTAGACGAATTGTCGTGACACCTGTTTTGAGACAGATCTGTAACATTAATGGTTTAAGCAAGACAAATGTTTAAATTACTTTAAATATTCCTGTCATTATTGTTAACTGGTCACTCAGCTACGAATCGTAATAATGGTAAACGTACACTCTAAATTTCTAAGGCGCTACTCTAAAGCTAAGTTCAAAGCACCAGCTTATTCACGAGCGCTTAGTCCTATCAGAGGGGTTGTCCATAGGCCGACGCCCAGTGGAGGTACGAGTCCGGTTGCAAGACAGACCAGGGACAGATGAATCAGCTGTTGTGGCGGGTTTCTTGGAGGACGAGTAATCTTGAAAGACAGAGGATTGGATGGATCAGGGTATGATTTCTTGAAGAGGTGGGACTTCAATTTGGCACACCTGTGGCATAATGATTAGAGAAGCCTTAAGCAGGTGACGTCGAGTGAGAGGAAATTTGTTTGGAGGAACCAAGAATATTGGGGATTCAGAAGGTGGTGGTCCCGGAGTTGTTGAGGTGCAGTGTGGGATATCGATCGGTTCGAGAACTTGACACGGTTAGTGACTGGGGGACGGGAGAGAGTGAGATATGAGGACGAACGGGTAGATCGTTATGGCTGGATGGTGAAGAGTTAGTGAATGTACTCTGGCTGGTAGTATTGCAGAGTTGTTGGCTAGCGACTTTAAAGTGCATGTGCTCAAAGATTTTCAGCAAATTTAAGATTTAAGAACGGGTGTGATATTGTGATGCTCGGGTGTATACAGTGTTTCCGTTAGTGTCCAAAAACAGGACGTACGTACGTCCCGACCTGGAATTTTGGACGTAGCTCAATTCTACCGGCGATCACGCCGGGCGTATATGACATAACAGAAAGATTAGGCCTATATGCAATCACAAACTTTATTATCAATATTTAGGACAATAATGCTTCCAACGACAGTTTCTCTACGATAAAAACAGTAATAGGCTACTAATGCATAAACAAACACAAAAATGTAATAAAGTCCGAAATTAAATCACTGTAATTTTGGGACTTTTTGGCCGATAGGGCATACAAGGCACTCGTCTCCTTTTCTTTCCCGATCTCTAGGCCTAATGTCGAACAGCAGTCATAAAATCGAATGAGTCAGTTGAAGGACCCGTGTTAATGGTCATTATGAGATCGGCTCTCTACTCTCCTAGTCTATTTCTTATTTTTGTTTTAATTTTTTTCTGCACGCTAAATGCACGTTCACATTCGACGTATGTATGTATGTATGATCACTTGTTATAGCGCCCCTTCAAGATTTCTACTCAGAGGCGCTCCCGATTACAGCGCGGACACTGAATCGGAGTTTCACGCCGAAGCGCATGAGCAATTGCGAGTGAAGGACTTGCCCAGGGTCCCTACGCAGCGGCTTGAGGTGGATTCGAACCCGCAACCCTCCGGCTGCAAGGCACCGAACATACCTCTACACCACCGCGCTCCACAATATTATACAACATCAAGCAGTTCGCTCATTTGCAATACAATAAATACACCACAATAACAGCATAATATAGGTATGCTGTAGGCACGTCCAAAACCGCTTAAGGTCCAAAGCAATCGGTCCAAACTTCATAATCCAGAAGAAAAATACAATGCAGTAGTTACCTGCACCATTCTTAGACCTGCACCCTCCCTGGCGAACCTGTTGTCTTTATTGGCCGCAGAGCAGACTTTGCAAAACATCCGCCCATCTTTAGGCGTGAACCAACAATACGTCGTCTCCCAGTTGCTGTTGTATTTTAGCACGATCTTTGTCTATGGTAGGCCTACTTTATGGGCCATATTTGCTTTTACGACGTTACATAGCAAATCGTTTATAATTGGCGCAACAATATATCTTTCTTAACGTTAATATGTCGCTCCTCGGTGCTATTACTTCCACGTGTTGCGTCTGAACGCACGACGAACTTCCACATTCTCCCTATTCTTCCGCTCTCTAGTAAATGAACTAGCGAGAAGACACGGTCGAGTGAGTCAGTGAAATTAGTTTGGTGCTGCGGTCCAGCGGATGACAGGCATGAAAGCTGACAGGGCCAGCGCCAGGGCGATGTAATACAGAGTAGGTGGAAAGATCTTGGACTAGTACACTACCACGATTTCTCCACTAACTTGAGGATAAGATCAGTGTCAGTGAGAACGTAATCGCGTTGACCATCGCTGACCGGTCGATGGGCACCCGACGCCGTGCAATCGTATCCCGTTAGCTATCAAAATAGGCCATCGTATGTCGTAAACAGAGGCACCCAGCTTCAACCTGCAGACCCGTCCACATAATGACGAACTAATATCTATCTCATTAGCCTTGGTGCTTGGTGTGTATACGTCCGACGATAAACATCTGGACGTATTCAACTCACCACTGGAATTTTCCTTACGCCTTGCCCGAAGAATTTGGACGTTTTGGACATTTTTTAAGGACGTAAAAACGGCCATTTGGGCGTTAACGGAAACACTGGGTGTATATGGTGATGTTTGAGTGTATCTGAGTGAGAAGTCCTTCCTCTATGATAAGTTGCAATGAAATTAATAATGTTCTATAAACATTTTAAATGTTGACGTTTTGCTGTAATTTTAGCAAGGCTATGAAAATGACGAGCAACATTCTTTCAGAGCCTCAAAATCTAGTTGCAGGACAAGGCTTTCATCTTAATTATTATATTACAGTGGATTTGTTTTACCCCAACGTTTCCGATGGTCAGTTTTTATATCTTCACTAAATATAATTTTTTTAGTGAAGATATTATCCTAAATAATAGAATAAAGATGTGCTATTTTTCAGCGGATGGATAGCTTCAGTATCGCCATTAAGTTTTTTCTGTGTAAATAATTTCTTATTTTACTCGACAAGAGCTACTACCGATACATGAAACACGAACTCTTCTTGTAAACATATGAAAGGTGAACTTAAAATGAAATAATCGGTAATCTGTGAAACTGGACAAAGTGGACATTGCTGGTTTGGAAAAGCTTACGACAGCAACAATAATGCAGAAACCTTTTTTCAGAGGCAGTTGCTTTGAACAGTATTGCAACACTTATCCTTGTCAAAAGTCGTATACATATCCAGACTTTGTCCAGAATCTTTTGACGGCAGATACGAATCATTTAAAAACACAAATATATTGTATTGTATTGTATTGTATTTGAACATTTGTTATAGCGCCTCAACCAGATTTCCCATTCAGAGGCGCTCCCGACTACTGCTGTAGTTAATTATGTTAATTATTTCAGATCACAGCTCATCAAAGAACCGATAATGAAGGGGAACGTTGAAATTAACAATTAAGTGAGTATCCTGATGGAGAATACGAAAACCCATAAGCGGGGAAAACAATACAGGTGCCAGTTATGTGAGAAATCATTTAATGAAGGTGGTACTCTGAAAACGCACATGAGAACCCATACTGGTGAAAAACCTTACAGGTGCCAGCTATGTGATAAATCATTTAATGAAGGTGGTACTCTGAAAACGCACATGAGAACCCATACTGGTGAAAAACCATACAGGTGCCAGCTATGTCTGAAATCATTTAATCATCGTGGTAATCTGAAAAAGCACATGAGAATCCATACTGGTGAAAAACCATACAGGTGCCAGCTATGTAAGAGATCATTTACTGAAGGTGGTACTCTGAAAAAGCACATGAGAACCCATACTGGTGACAAACCATACAGGTGCCAGCTATGTCTGAAATCATTTAATCACAGTGGTTCTCTGAAAAATCACATGAGAATCCATACTGGTGAAAAACCATACAGGTGCCAGTTATGTGAGAAATCATTTAATCAGTGTGGTCATCTGAAAACGCACATGAGAACCCATTCTGGTGAAAAACCATACAGGTGCCAGTTATGTCGGAAATCATTTACTCATAGTGGTACTCTGAAAAGGCACATGAGAATCCATACTGGCGAAAAACCATACAGATGTCAGTTATGTCGGAAATCATTTCATGAAGGCGGTGCTCTGAAAACGCACATGAGAACCCATAGTGGTGAAAAACCATACATGTGCCATTTATGTCAGAAATCATTTATCTGTGTTGGGATCTTGACGGTGCATATTAAAACCCACACAGTATTTAAGCCAGACATATGTGAGGTTTGTAATAAAGGATTCACACATATTGGACATCTAAAGAAACACAGAAGAACTCATGCAACTGAGAAGCAACAATCGCACAATAAACCTTGTACCAAGAGCAGTTCTTCAGTGAAACAGTTTAGTCTTCACGTAGGAACACCGCAACAGGATCTTAAGATAGGAAGTGAAGGAATTGCTAACCTGTCTGATTTCATCAGATTTATTAGTCCTGGAGTTATTGATAAAGAAATTGAACGTTACTCAACGAACTTACATCCGGATTCTAGTGGAATTGCAGGTCCTGTTCCAAAAAGTACGGATGGAGATTGCTTGTATATTAACAAATTCAAATCACCTGTGAGTACAAAAGCGTCTTTGGCAAAATCTTTTGGATGTGGTATATGTGATGTTATGCTTAAAATTGAGGAGGAGTTTCTGGAGCATTGTTCTAGCCATCGATTTTCTTCACCTGACGACTTAGTTGCTTTCCTGTGCTGAATTGTGATTCTGCGTAACTACAGTTGAAAACATTTGGAATTGGAGATTTATAATGATAAGATGCGATGGAAATATACCAATATATATATATATATATATATATATATATATTTAAAATGTCGAAGAAACGAAGATCACCTGATACCAACAACTACGAGCAAACGATTGAAGGCGCAAGCTATAAGTTCAAACGAGAAAGTGTTTGATTGTATTGTATTGTATTTTCGTTTATTTCATAACTTGCTGTCAAGACGCAACAAGTGACATCAATGCATGATTATGCATTTATAGTAATAGAGACTATAATACTATTACAGCTTTAGACCTAGATAGTACGATTTACTGTTGCTTGTTGTTTCTGTGAGTATAGAAGAGCGGAAGAGCCTGAGGCAGATGACCGTGATTGAGTGGCTGCGTTGGTGGACTAGGCTAACAGAGAACATGATGAGTTAATGATCGACGCAGATGCCTTCAAGTGGTACAAGTCTGATGGGTCTGTAGGGTAGATCGGATAAATGCTGTAAAGTTGACGGTAGCTTATTCCAGAAGCATAATAACAGCCAGAGGCGCCGCTAACGTTACGCACTTACGGTGCGTACAGCGCTGACAGGCTAAGAAATGAAAAATTGCATATGAAAAAGGGAAATATTATTAAGTTAGAAAATTATAATAACTTAGGTGCTAGTTTTAATATTAGGTAAACTAACAGTCTAGCACCATCCACAGGTTTATATCTAATACTTAATTTCCTCACGCTCTTTCAGTGTCAATGCCGCTGGTCTCTCATTTAATCCGCACACCCTCACCTGCGGTTTGCCTGAAGGTTCTATTCTTTGTCCTCTGCTGTTTATTCTTTACACCGCCCCACTCAGCAAACTCATTCCCTCGTCCTCTGCTACCTCTATGCCGACGACACACAACTCTTCATATCTTTCTCCCCTCACTCCCTTACAGATGCGCTAAATCACTTACGCAACACCATCACCCAGATTTCAGCCTGGATGATCACCAGGATTTTAACCCTTAACCCTTCAAAACAGAATTCCTCATTACTGGCCTCCGCGATCAATAAAACAAACTAGCCTCTCTTCCCGACATTATTTTGTCCAACAGATCTCACTACTCCCGTACCTATACTCTTCTCCTGTTCGCAATTTTGGAATCATCTTCGATAAGAACCTTGCCTTTTTCGACCACATCACCCAGCTATCTCGCACCTGCTATATACACATTCAGCGGCGCCGCCAGGATTTTAACTGTGTACGCACAATGGGCAGCAGAGCACACGTAGGCCGGGGCCCGGGGAAGAAAGTATGCGGGGGTAGGATGAACGATCGCCGATAGGAGAGGGGTTTGGAGAGGGGATGTGCTTCCTCCCCACTTAAAACTTTTTTTTAATTTCCACACTGTAATGGTAGCATTTTGAGCAGTCATCTGAAAAAAATTGCTCTATAATTTTAGTGCTGGTAGGAACCAGCTGTCACTCGTAGGCGTCGTAGCTAAGATGTAGTTTGAGTTTGACTGCGGACAATAATAGCAAACCAGACATTTATTGAAATTAATATAAAAACTAGAAAATATACGTTCAATTAAATTTTCAAGAACGCCATAACCCTTTAAGTAAGACCAGACACAATATCATTAGCAGAAATAGTTTGCAGATGGTACACAAACCATGCAAGAAGGATTCAACTACCGAATCGTGAAGCAATTTTTTTCAGATGACTGCTCAAAATGCTACCATTAGCCTACAGTGTGGAAATTAAAAAAAGTTTCAAGTGGGGAGGAGGCACTTCCCCTCTCCAAACCCCTCCCCTATCGGCGCTCGTTCATCCTACCCCAGCATACTTTCTTCCCCGGGTCCCGGCCTATGTGTGCTCTCCTGCCCATTGTGCGTACACAATTAAAATCCTGGCGGCTCCGCTGATAACAGCATCATAAGGCTTTTAAATCCAAGTCTTATGTTTCATTATGTTTAAGAAATTCTACCCCGATCTTTCCAATACTCACCCTTCCAACCTTTCTCGTTCTAGACGATTTCCCAGCTTTAGCGGCAATTTTTTTCTCGCTTCTGACGCGCTGCAGCTCATAAGTAAGCTGGTTCTCAGTGCTTAACATTGATTTGCGAATAGATTATCGAGATTACGATATCACTGTTTGTTTATTCGGAGTACAACTATAGGCTACAGGTATTGCATTTTAGGCCTACGTTAATGCACTATGATGAGCCAGCTCTCTAATTATCTGTTCACTTCTCTGTTGTATTATTATAAGTGTCCTAATTAGCAATTTTAGAAAATGACTGATAATTTATACATAGACATAAGCAGTGTTGTATCAATAATATTACATTGCTAATGTAATTCAATTATAATTGCAATTACATGCTTGTAAATGTAATTCAATTACAATTACTTGATTGCGAAAGTAATTGAATTACAATTACATTTTGATTGTAATTCAATTACCAATTACTTTTCAAACTGTAAAATTGGCAAATGATTTAGAATTTTTTGCAATAATTTTTAATTTACTCTATTTTTAAATTAAAACATTTAATGGGCTAATGGCCTGTAAATTGTAATCTAAACATTCAATTGTATTATAAGTTTGTCAGGTAGGCTATAGGCCTACGAAATACGATTTACAATTATGATCCATTACAACAAGTTAGAGTTTATTTGATTTTATGAGTAGAAGTTTTTCAAAATGAAAGTCTCTTAGAGAACTTAGTTGATTGCGCCTGGGTGAGTCAATTTGTCCCGCAATGCTGAAAAGATGCTCAACTGGCGTGGAAGATGGAAGCTCTGTTAATCTGTAGCGAGCGGCAGTAAGCTAGCTAAGAATTAGTGCATGACTGCATGGATTGGATAGTCTGATAGTGATAGTTAGCCCTTGCACTTGGGGTCTATCAAAGTGTGCTGTAAGATTGTTAGAGAAGTGTAAGGATAGAATAATATTTCAAACATAATGCAGGCCAGTTTATTCAATTACACGGGTGGCCCAGGTCAACACTGCAGGCTGGCATCTTTGCTGACTTTATGAAAGTAATTCGCAATTGATACTTCATTCAATTACAAATTACATGCAATATTATAATTGAAATACAATTACAATTACTTGGCTTAAAATATAATTCAATTACAATTACTGAATTCAATTACGTAATTCAATTACATGTATTTCAATTACCGAAAAACACAGTGTCAACATTGGACCTAAACCTGAAATCTCATAATGCTATAACGCGTTAAAATATATTCGCTAGATGACAGGATATACTTTCTAAAACTTCAGCTTACTTCTCATTGTAGTGAAACACTTTAATCGCTCGCCATTTTTGTGCTGGTGACATTTTAACCAGATTATGGAGAACTTCGACTTCAATGAGAAACTTGGTTAGATTCTATAACTCTTTGCACATAATTTAGTGGACAGAAACATTTTATTAACCGCAGCTGAGTCAATGAGAGTGTCGCTAATGTAATAATTGTATTTCGAGCTTAATGTTTTATTCCCCGTAGACGATGGCTGGAAAGTCATTCCGACGAACATCAGACCACTAGATGTCGTTAGACGTAGTTCTTTGTCATGCATCGCTTCAGTTGCAGTTGTGTCAACCTGAATTTCAAATAAACGAATATTTGATGATGATCGCACTTTGGGTAATCCTGGAAACGGCGGTCCCAAATTATGAAATGAAAGAAGTCTACAAAGTTATTTGATATTGTAACTTTAAAATGGAAGCTGGATTGATGAAAAAAAACTGTTTACCTAAATGGAAGCTGGATTGATTAAAAAAACTGTTTCCCCAAATGGAAGTGGGATTGATGAAAACATTCCTGTGTTGAATTAAAAGCTGGATTGATCGAAATAATTTTTCCTGTAAATCGAAGCTGGATGCCAAGCTGGTTGCATGGATGAAACTAAGTTTCCATTCAATAGAAGCTGGATGAAAATAATGTTTTCAGTAATAAGAAGCTGGATTCCTGAGAATATATAGCACGTTTTAGCGAAACTATAAGAAAGCACTTGGTCTCTGTTGATTTCTTTCATTTCATAATTTGGGACCACCGTTTCCAGGATTGCCTATGTAGCTTCGTTGGTCTGCATGTGTAAATAAGTAATGTAAAATAAGCCAATTAAGCAATCTTACGCTTTACCATTAGTTCTACTTCTACATGTAGACCTGCTTGTAGCATATTTTTCTCTTCTATCTTCCAGTGAAAAGTAATAGCTTATTTAACTATTGCAATGATTTTTTATTATAACTGTAATCAATCCGACTTCTGTTACGCAAGTAATATTTTCAAAAATCCAACTTCTGGTAAACCTGTAGTTTAGTTTGGTAAATTATTATATGTTGTCAAATTAACCTAATAATAATAATAATAATTATTATTATTATTATTATTATTATATGTCGTCAAATTAACCTGGAAGCTGAATTGATGAAAAAATATCTCGGTGAAATGGAAGCGGGATTGGTGATAGTTATCATGGATATAGCTAGACTGCTTACTTACCAACGTGAAGAACGGCATTGAAGACATTGAAAAATTTTTCCAATCTAAACTATGGGATAACCCAACTTCTATTCACACAAAGAATTCTTGTCTGCAGTCCAAATTCTATTTGCACAAATAATTCTTTTCATCAATCCAGATTCCATTTTAAAGTAAAAAGTTGTTTTCCTCGGTCCAGTTTATATTTACTGAAAGAATTATTTTTATCATTTCCATTTACGCAGCCAGATAAGAGAAATAATTTAATATGCTATAATACAACATAGGCCTACATTCAATGCAATAATAAAATATGCTGAAATGCAGCTTTGCCAGTTCTGCAAATGTGTATGGGTTGAAAATGGGTACATATTTTATGGATGTCATTTAGGTCAATGGATGCAGATGATTGTTATTTATTTATTGAGTTAATATATACTCAGACTTGTATTTCCTTTAGGCAGATTGTTGACTTGAAATAGATGAACTAAATAATATAATTATACACTTATTATAAATGAATTTTTAATTTGTTATTTAATATGGTTTCTCTCCAGTATGGGTTCGGATTGCATACATGCGTAGCATAAATGGTGTACGATTCATCTGATGAATTGTAAAATGTGCATGCATGCAATTTCAAAAGATGTAAAATCGACTTGGCAAGGTCTTCATATACTCAAAGCAATGGTAACTTTCAGTCATTTGATATAAAATCAAACTGTCCTAAGCAACATGTGATCTCAGATCTGTTGAATCCTTTTTTCCAACCATTTGTGACTATAAATTATGGGAAGGGAAACGATTTAAGAATCTCTAGTTTTCCCACTGAACAAATTTCTTTTTTGGAATTGTTCTTCCTAAAAGACAAGTGGTTAATGTTGTATGAGCGCATAGTTGAAACTTCAGATGTAAACATTGATGGCAGAGGTTTTTATGTGTTAAGCAAGTAACAGGACCAAATTAACAACTGCTCTAAGACACAATTTTTGCTAATGTTTGATGGTCAGATAACGATGCATTATTCTATTCTATTATATTCTATTCTATTTACGGACTTTTAAAACACCTCTCACAATACAACCTAATCAGAGACGCTTCTTTTTCCCTCCAAAAAGAAAAGTCTTAAGACAACGAGCAGAAACAGTGTAGTGCCCAGGTAACATCACAGTATGAGTTATAGCAGGAAGGTCATACAGAGACAGAATGATGGATAAGCAATCTGAAGAAAGTAAGTGTTAAGACCTAAGTGAACAGGCGAAAACAATTCTTCTTTTAAGTATAACTAGAGAAAGGCGATCAGAGTTGAATAGTCAGACGAATGGGAAATAAATATTCAACCCAGGACGTTAAATATGAAAAGTATAAAACGCATTATTTCCTCGGCTTTTATCTCTAAAACCGTTCTTTTCAGCCGCGGCTGGACCGTTAACACCTCTGAGTAGATATCTTGAAGGGACGCTATCAAAAAGGGCCAACAGAGGCATTAGCAGAGGCATTGAAATCATTACATCTAGATGTGCTGCAAAACTCTGTTGCATCACACAAATTGATTAAATTCTGGGCAGTCTCAACATAAAACTTTAAAAAGTAGATAACATAAATGACTTTGGACAATGAAGTATAGCAAATTGTAAATTTGCAGCTATTCAACTGTCTTATCTCTTAGAAAATGTACAAGACAGTTTAGATTTTAAGTCAATTCATTTTCGAATGAGGTAGTTTATAAACATACATGTAACTCCCAATTTTGTATTTTCTGAGAAGAAAAAGAGTAGTCGCTTAATCTAAACCCAAAATGTAGCCATGGATATTCAGTTGTAAGAACTTCACTTTCTTAGCATCAACATTTTTGATGATATTGCTCCTTTCTTTCTGTATGTTTTTAATAGATCACTCTCAGAGGTAGTCCCCGGAGTCGCTAACAGAAGCGTTAGCGACTGACTTGGAGAGTTAGCGACTGACTTAGCGACTGACTTGACCAAGTCACTTGCTTTATCGACTGACTAAGTCGCTTAGGCTTATCGACTGACTTAACGACTTGATATCGACTTCTCGGGAATCTCTATTAGTTACCTAACAATAAAATGCATTTTACGGCGTACTGTAAAGTCACGTTTCGCTGCACGTTATGGTTTGTGGCCAAATAAAGCGGTGGTACATCTAAATTAATAGCAAATATTGGCCTATACACCAACCAAGTCAAAATTATCAAACCATTATCGATTTACATTTAAATCATATAAGAAACCAAAGCATGTAGCATTCAAGTCTGCCTATATTAGTAGGCCTACGCCTATAATTTTAGGTACATGTATGTCTCACCCAGACTTACCAGTAGTTCGCCAAAATGGACCCAAACACCGGATTTCTCTCGAAAGGGAAAATGGACGCCTATTTTCCCTAATTTCACAATTATCAATTTTTCTTGAATCATCTTTAGTTGTACAGTGTTTAAAGACACTGAAACCAGCGTATTTTCAACG
Organism: Aporrectodea caliginosa; assembly: GCA_020284085.1. NCBI lineage: Eukaryota > Metazoa > Annelida > Clitellata > Crassiclitellata > Lumbricidae > Aporrectodea > Aporrectodea caliginosa. The sequence continues at coordinate 151,849 of JACEVL010000957.1, forward strand.
CAACGTTTGCTTCGAAAAGACGCCATTTTCAATTAAAGAAGTGCGCCACGTGAGATAACGTGACAGAAAAATCTGACTGTTGACAGCATCGACGTATATTAATAATAGGCTTCGATGGTTGATAGTAAGTCTAAATATGGACTCCTTGGAAGTTAGTGTATATCTATTAAAGTAAGTACTAGGTAGGCAGTAAGGTAGTAAATAAATAACTGCTGATTATTAAGTGGACAAAGTCGATAGCAGTCGATAGCTTAGCGACTGACTTCGACTTGAGGGCTTAGCGGCGGCGGCGGCGGTGACTTGGTCCAGTCGATAGCCTTAGTGACTGACTTCGACTTGAGGGCTTAGCGACTGGCGGCGGCGGCGGATGGCGGCGGCGCCGGGGCCTACTCAGAGGGTTGCATTCCTGCTTCACAAAAACGAGCTATAGTCTTTCCAGCACTCAAGAAGCCTAACCTAGACCCTAACCTTTGTCTGAACTTCCGACCCATTTCAAACTTATCATTTCTCTCCAAAACCTTAGAACGACTGGTTTCCATGCAGCTTCTCCCCTATCTTGAACATTCAGGACTCCTCCCTTCTCATCAGTCTGGTTTCAGGGCTTATCACTCCACAGAAACAGCCCTTCTCTCTCTACTTTCTGATATCTATTCAGCTGTTGACAGATCTCAGCTCACTCTTCTTGCTCTTTTTGATGTTTCTTCAGCCTTCGACATGGTCGACCATGAAATTCTACTCCAACGCCTTGAGACCTCCTGTGGACTCAAAGGTTCCCCACTTCTTTGGCTTCGATCTTACTTGTCTGATCGTATTCAAATGATCATTTCTGGTGACTCCAGAACTCAGTGGGTCCCTGTTAAATTGGGTGTTCCTCAGGGTTCTGTCCTTGGACCCCTCTTATTTATTTTATACACGGCTGGTATTCCTTCCCTTTTTCCAAATCATTCGGCTATCGGCCATCTTTTTGCTGATGATGTCCAGGTATGTCTGTGGGCCCCCTTCTGCTCAGCTCCTTCTTGCTAGTCACATTGACGCTCTTTCCCAGGATCTCCATCTGTGGATGTCCTCTAATCGCCTCTCTTTAAATTCCTCCAAAACCCAACTTATTTGGTTTGGTACACCATGTGCAGCAACTCCTGAAACTTGACTATGACTTGCTTTCTGAAAAGTTTCCGCATTTCACATTCTCATCTAGTGTCCGGGACTTGGGTGTCACGCTAGACAGCTCTCTTACCTTCACTGAACACATATCCAAGCTTACCTGCTCTTCTTACTTCCAACTTAAGCGTCTTAGAGCCATTCGCAGATCTGTTCATCCTCTACCTTCACCTCAATTGTCCATGCTTTTGTCTCTTCTCGAATTGACTATTGTAATTCTCTCCTTGTTGGCTTACCCAAGGTTCGTCTATCTCCTCTTCAGTCTGTACTGAATGCTGCTGCCAGACTTATAGCTCGCCTCCCTCGATTCTCTCACATCTCTACATTTATGGCTGAACAACTTCATTGGCTTCCTCTCTCTGTGCACATCCAATTCAAAGTTCTCATTCTCATGCTCAAATCTCAACTGGGTCTTGCTCCAAAATATCTTTGTCACCAAATTCTCCGCCCCCTCTCTGCCATGTCAAAGCGTCCTCTCAGATCCTCTGACCGGCTTGACCTTTTTGTTCCCCGTGTTAGGACCACAATGGCTCAATCCAGGTCCTTTGTCTGCATAGGTCCCTCTCTATGGAATCGACTTCCTCCTTCTCTACGCTCTACAATCCTCTCTAGTAGTATCTCCCCCTCTTTCTCTCACCTTAAAACCTTCCTTTTTCCTCAGAGTACTTCGCACTGGGAGCGCTTCTGAAAGGCTTATGCTATGAGAAGCGCTTTATAAATGATCAAATACAATATGTCATCAGGTTTATAATCCTCTTCATTGGCATCTGATCTTCCCACCAACATTGTAATTGTACCTATAATGTAATAGGTAAAATGAAACATTCTATCATTTTCTGTTTATTTGCAACAGTTTTCCGCTTAATTGATTACATAGGTGTTCTACTCCTCTGTAGGAAAGGTAAGTCTATTTTTTACATAATTAGTTATCTACCCATTTTGCAGGTGAGATTGCCAGGGCACGAAGTGGAGCACATAAGGGACTGAGCAAAATGAGCACATCCATGGAGGGAATTGATAAATATAGGTCCATCAACTGAAAACGCTCATTCACATAGCACAGTTGTAGTTTTAGATTTGACCAGAATACTGAGAATAGTAATATTCATGATGACCTTGTTGGCTAGCGATAAGGCTGAAGAACAAGCCTGATTTTCAATTATGTGTTTGGCCAGAGTAAAGTGTTTATTAGACCATGAGACCCAAGTTGAAAGAAATGGAAGTCAATGGCTCAATGGAATAATTTGTACAGTACTACAGGGGTTATATGTTCATATCTTGATATATTTGCTATGACTCTAACCCACGAGAGCCAACACTTTGGAGCTTCTGTAGATTGGATTTGGTGATGCCAGTATCAGGGTTTGCTTTCTTGAAGAGACGAGACTTCAAATTGGAAAGCCTGTGGCATGATATGTAGAGGAGCCTGAGGCAGGTCAGTGGCAGTTTTGTTGAAGGAACTGTGAATATTCTTGTTTCCGAGGGTGTTCGTTCCGGAGTTGAGGTGCAGTGTTGGACTTGGATCGGTTGGAGAACTTGAGGCGAGTAATGACCGGGGACGGGAGAGTGAGCTATGTGGACGAAAGTGTAGAGTGGGATGGCTGGATGGTGAAGAATGTGCGAAGGTACTTTGGTTGGTAGTATTGTATTGAGTTGTACTGTTGTAGGTTAGTGATAAGACTTAAAAGTGAATGCGCTGAAGCAGTTTCAGCCAGTGGAGTGATTTAAGAATGGGAGTGACATTGTGGTGCTCTGGTGTATATGGTGATGTGTGAGTGTATATGAATGAAAACTCATTGGACTTTATTGAGCTGCAATGAAATTATGATCTATTAACATGTTAAATATTGACGTTTTACTGTTATTTTTTAGCAAGTATATGAAAATGACGAGCAACATTCTTTCAGAGCTTCAAACTGTAGTTGCAAGGCTTTCATTTTCATAATTTTACAGTGTATTTGTTTTACCCCAACTTGCTCCTTTGTCAACCATTATTATCTTCACAAAACATTCACTGAATAGTAGCTCAAAGGTGTGCTGTTATACAACGGATGGATAGCTTGAACAGTGTTTCGTCATGATGTTTATTCTCTGTGAATAATTTCTTACTTTACTCGAAAAGAACTACTACTGATACACGAGACGTGAACTCTTCTTGAAAGCATCTGAAAGATGAACTTAAATGAAGTAATTGATAATGTGTGAAACTGTATACTCAATGTGATCATCTCACAGCTCATCAAGGAACCGATACTGGAGAAGTACATTTAAATTAACAATATTATTAAGTGAGTATCCTGATGGAGAATGCGAAAACCCATACTGGTGAGACACCACACAGGTGCCCGATATGTCAGAAATCATTTTCTCAACGTACTAATCTGAAAAAGCACATGAGAACCCATACTGACGAAAAGCCATGCAGTTGCCAGCTTTGTCATAAATCATTTAATGAAGGTAGTACTCTGAAAAAGCACATGAGAACCCATACTGGGGAAAAACCATTCATATGTCAGTTATGTCAGAAATCATTTGCTCAAAGTAATCATCTGAAAACGCACTTGAGAACCCATACGGGCGAAAAACCTTACAGATGCCAGCTATGTCAGAAATCATTTAATGAAGGTAGTACTCTGAAAAAGCACATGAGAACCCATACTGGTGAAAGACCATACAGGTGCCAGCTATGTCAGAAATCATTTATTCACAGTGGTCATCTGAAAACGCACATGAGAACCCATACTGGTGAAAAACCATACAAGTGCGAGATATGCCAGAAATCATTTGCTGAAGGTGGTTCTCTTAAAACGCACAAGAGAACCCATACTGGAGAGAAGCCATACAGGTGCCAGTTATGTCAGAAATCATTTACTGAAGGTGGTTCTCTTAAAACGCACAAGAGAACCCATACTGGAGAGAAGCCATACAGGTGCCAGCTATGTCAGAAATCATTTGCAGTAGTCAACTATCTAATGAGTCATATGAGAACCCACACAGGAGTTAAACCATACATATGTGAGGTTTGTAATAAAGGATTCACAGATATTAGATATCTAAAGTCTCACAGAAGAACCCATGCAGCTGAGAAGCAACACTCGCGCAATAAACCTTACACCAAGAGCAGTTCTTCAGTGAAGCAGTTTAAACTCGATGAAAAAACACAGCCACAGGATTTTAAAATGGGAAGCGAAGTAATTGCTAAACTGTCTGATCATTTCATCAGATTTAATAGTCCAGGAGTTACTGATAAGGAAAATGAACGTTACTCAACGAACGTACATCCGGATTCTAGGGGAATTGGAGGCCCCGTTCCAAAAATTACAGATGGAGAATGTCTATATATTAGTGAGTTCAAACCTCATGCAGATGCAAAAGCGTCTTTGCCAAAATCTTTTGGATGTGGTATATGTGATGAATTGCTTGAAATAGAGAAGGAATTTCTAGACCATTGTTCCACCCATCGATTTTCTCCACCTGTCGACTTAGTTGCTGACCCATGCTGAATTATGATTCTGCTTAATTACAGCTGACAAATTTGGAATTCGAGATTTATAATGAAAAGATTCCGTGGAAGTGCAGCATGACTATAGTTACTTTGTACCACTTTGATTTTAGTATACTTAGACAGTATAGGCATTCTGATGTAGAGAATCCAGAGGTCTTCCATATGGGTGCCACATATCTAAGGTGTTGCCTTTTTTCTCACATAATGTAAGACTAGATATTGCTGCATGCCAAGAAATGAAATTTTATCGAATAGTTGCTAAAAAAGGAGAAAAGTCTTTCATTCTGGATTCCACTATACTTGATAACTTTATTGTTAAATATTACATTTTTCCCCACACATTCTTCTGCTTGGACAGATAATATTATTAACACAGCGGTTAGCTGTACATCATTTTTTGAGACTGTTTTAGACTATTATTGTCGTTGCTTTCATAATAATTGTACTAAGTAATAGTATTAATTAGCTTATTACACTTAGATTTAGTTTTAGACGTTGTCATTAAAAAAAATAAATGTGTAATCGAGATTGTCGTATATTCTGAATATTTTGTGTTTTGTTGTCTTTGGTGATTTTTATATTACATTAATTCTGTTCATAACCTCTAAATAAATGAAATCTGCATGTCGTAAATAGCACAGGGTCAAATTTCTCAAAATTAAATAATTTGTATCGAGTGGTGCAAGTCTGGTGTGTCTCTAGGATACATCGGATAAAATTTAATGCCGTAAAGTTGACAGTAGTTTATGCCAGAAGCATAATAACAGCATCCGAAGGCTTTTAAATCCAAATCTTATGTTTCATTATGTTTAAGAAATTCTACTGGTAGGATCTTTCCAATACTCTCCCTTCCAATCGTTCTAGACGAATAATTATCAGCTTTAGCGGCAATATTTTTTATCGCCTCTGACTCGCTGCATCTAATGAGTAAGCTGGTTCTCAGTGCTTAACATTGATTTCAAATAGATTATCGAGATTACGATTATCACGGTTTGCTTATTCAAAGTGCAACTGTAGGCTAGCTACAGGTAGATTTCGTTTATTAAGATACAAAGGTATTGCATGTTAGACCTACTATAATGACCTATGATGAGCCAGCTCTCCAATGATCTGTTCACTTCTCTGTTGTATTATTATATATAAATGTCCTAAATAGCAATTTTAGAAATATGACTGATAATTTTTAGAATTATAGGCCTAAGCCTAAAATCTCATATGCTATAGCGCGTTAAAATATATTCGCCAGATGACAGGATATACTTTCGAAAACTTCAGCTTACTTCTCATTGTATCAAAATACTTTAATCACTAGCCATTTTTTGTGCTGGTTACATTTTACCCAGATTATGGAGAAATTCGACTTTAATGCGAAATTTGGTTAGATTCTATAGCTCTTTGCATATAATTTCGTGGACAGAAACATTTAATTAACGGCAGATGAGTCAATGAGAGAGTTGCTAATGTAATTGTGTTTCGCTTAATGTTCTATTCCCCGTAGACGATGGCTGGAAAGTCATTCCGACGAACATCAGACCACTAGATGTCGTTAGACGTAGTTCCTTGACATACATCGCTTCCGATGGGTAAAATTCTTGTCTGCAGTCAAACTTCTATTTGCACAAATAATTCTTTTCATCAATCCAGATTCTATTTTAAAGGGGAAACTTGTTTTCATCAGTCCAGTTTCTATTTACTCAAAGATTTATTTTCATCATTTCCATTTCCGAAGCCATATATGAGAAATAATTTAATATGCTAAAATACAACATAGGCCTACATTCAATGCAATAAAAAATATGCTGAAATGCAGCTTTACCAGTTCTGCAAATGTGTATGGGTTGAAATTAATGGATGCGTGTTTTATGGATATCATCTAGGTAAATAGATGCAGATGATTGTTATTTATTTATTGACTTAATATATACTCAGACTTGTATTTCCTTCAGACAGATTGTTGATTTCAAATAAATACACTAATTAATTTACGCATAATATAAATGAATTTTTAATTTGTTGTTTAATAATGTGAGGGTTGTATGTTAGCATAATTCCAGATGTGAGACTCATATGCTCGCATAATTCCTAATAGCACTATGCTTGATTCTAAATTACAAGAATTTTAATTTCAGTTTTTCTTATACTTTGTATATCTTACAATAATAATGAATTATTAGTTTATGCAGAAAGGAAACTTTTTGAAATTTTGATTACAGCATTAGTCTAACACAGTGGTTCTTAACCTTTTCAAGGGTGCCGAACCCCAAGAGAAATCCATGACCACTCACCGAACCCCTCAAGTTTGAACAATAATTTTTTAACTAATGGGAACAAAAGGAAATAAAAAATTGTACCAAAATATGATACAATATTAATACCAACACTACCAATTGCATCTTAATGTGTCCTTTGTTGTTGGCGTTTGGAAACAATGTGAGAAATGCGTGGCTCTGTTTTGGAAAGACTCACTCTCATGTCATTTTCGCAATCAAGCCTGTTCCTTTTCTTGGATTTAATCTCCACCAATTTTGAGAATCCTCACTCACACTCACTGACCCTGAATATGTATTATTTCAGAGGACCTCTGCCGAACCCCTGGAACTGGCTCACCGAACCCCAGGGGTTCGGTCGAGCACTGGTTAAGAAACACTGGTCTAACATATCAATGGAATGAAACATGCAAGTTACCTGCTGGTAATAGTGTAAAATTGACTTGGCAAGGTCTTCATATATATACTCAATGCGATGGTAAATTTAAGTCATTTGATATGAAATTAAACTGTCCTAGGTAACTTGTGCTCTCAGATCTGTTAAATACTTTTTTCCAACCATTTGTGACTATAAATTATGGGAATGGAAACGATTTAAGAATCTCTAGTTTTCGCACTGAACAAATTTCTTTTTGGAATTGTTCTGTGTAAAAGCACCAGTCAATGAAGACAAACTGTGATTAACGCTGTATGAGAGCATAGTTGAAACTTCAGATGTAAACATTGATGGCAGAGTTTTTTGTGTGTCAGGCAAGTAGCACGACCAAATTAACAACTGCTCTAAGACACAATTTTTTGCTAATGTTTGATGGTCACATGATGATGTATTAGTCGACCTAAAACATATCTATGTTATTTTGAAATCATTACATATAGATGTGCTGCAAAAACTCTGTTGCATCACACAAACTGATTAAATTCTAGGCAGTCTCAGCATAAAACTTTAACAGTAGATAACATAAATGACTTTGGGCAATGAAATATAGCAAATTGTAAATTTGCACCAATTCAAACTGTCTTATCTCTTAAAAAATGTGCAAGACAGTTTAGATTTTAAGTCAATTCATTTTCGACTGAGGTAGTTTATAAGAATAACTCCCAATTTTGTATGTTCTGAGAAGAAAAAGAGAAGTCGCTCAATCTAACCCGAAAGGTAGCCACTGCCCGGGTAAGCAGTTGTAGCAACTTCACTTTCTTAGCCTCAACATAATAATATTATGTCAATCAACGCTAGAAAACCTACGCACCTCGATTCTAAATGTTTACCCTTCTACCTTCTACCTCGAGCCTACTATGACTTTTTCAACATTCAAACTTCCATTTCATCCGGGATTATTTTTATCAATCCAACTTCTATTTAAGCAAGAATTCTTTTCATCGATCCAACTGCTACGACCATAGGATCTTCGGACTATCGACCTGTTACCCTCCACTTCTGCATTTGCAATAATCATTGTCCATGTCTCTGCTCATGAATAATCTTGTGCTTTGCACTTGGTTTTGGAATAGCGCTTGACAAATTCGGAGTTTACGAATACGACATTTACGATCCACAGAGTGTGATGCACCATATGAAGCTTTATACCATTCTTTCTTTGCATCGAGACCCAGACCACCGTTTAGCTTTCCCACTTTCGGAAACTGCTATGAAGATTTGAGATGGTGTGATTTAAAATTGGTTTGATTTATTTGTGTGTTCGCGGAATGGTGTATTTCTAAGTACAGGCGTCATGCCATTCTGTTTTCAGACAGAGCCAGATATCATTTATAAGGTTTAAGCAAGACATATTTTAGTAGAAAATTACTTCAAGGATTCCAGGAAATGTGCCTTGCCATTATTACTAACTACTCACTCAATTACGAAACGTAATCATTGTAATCGTATACTACAAATTTCTGAAGCACTACCCTAAATCTGATCTAAAAGCACCAGCTTATTTACAAGCGCAGCGTCGTATCGTTGAGGGCGAGAAAGCTTGGAAGGCAGAGGATCGGATGGATCAGGGTTTGCTTTCTTGAAGAGACGAGACTTCAATTTGGAAAACCTGTGGCATGAAAGGTGTCACGGCAATTCGTCTATCGTCATTTCGTCTACGACACTTCGTCTACAGACATTTCGTCCACCGTCATTTCGTCTACGACACTTCGTCTACAGACATTTCGTCTACCGGCATTTCGTCTACAAAGTTATTTGATATTGTCACTTTAAAATGGAAGCTGGATTGATGAAAAAACTGTTTCCCTAAATAGAAGTGGGATTGATGAAAGCATTCCTGTGTTGAAATAGAAGCTGGATTGATCGAAATAATTTGTCCCTTAAATAGAAGCTGGATACCAAGCTGGGTGCATGGATGAAACTAAGTTTTCATTCAATAGAAGCTGAATTGATGAAAAAATCTTTTAAGTAATTATAAGCCGGATTCCTGAGAATATTTAGCACGTTTTAGCAAAACTATAAGCAAGCGACCTTTGTTGATTAGCCGTTGCGAATACAGATATACTTGTAGACGAAATGTCAGTAGACGAAGTGTCTGAGGACGAAGTGTCGTAGACGAAAAGTCTGTAGACGAGTTGTCGCGGAACCGGCATGATAAGTAGAGGCGCCTGTGGCAGGTGACTGTGAATGGCAGTTTTGTTGGAGGAACTGAGAATATTCTGGATTCAGAGGGAGTTTGTTCCAGAGTTGAGGTGCAGTGTGGGTCATGGATCGGTTGGAAAACTTGAGGCGAGTAGTGACCGGGGACGGGAGAGAGTGAGCTATGTGGACGAAAGTGTAGAGTGGGATGGCTGGATGGTGAAGAGTGCACAAAGGTACTTTGGCTGGTAGTATTGCATTGAGTTGTAGGTTAGTGATAAGACTTTAAAGTGAATGCGCTGAAGCATTTTCAGCCAGTGGAGTGATTTAAGAAGGGGAGTGATATTGTGGTGCTCTGGTGTATATGGTGTTGTGTGAGTGTATAATTATTATGATGAACAGTCATTGGACTTTATTGAGCTGCAATGAAATTAAATGATCTATAAACATGTTAACTATTGACGTTTTACTGTTATTTTTTAGCAAGTATATGAAAATGATGAGCAACATTCTTTCAGATCTTCAAACTCTAGTTGTAAGACAAGGCTTTCATCTTCGTAATTTTTACAGTGGATTTGTTTTACCCCAACTTGCTTTATAGTCAACTATTATATCTTCACTAAACAAATCCTCAATAATAGCTTAAAGGTGTGCTGTTATACAACGGATGGATAGCTTCAGTGTTTCGTCATGATGTTTATTCTGTGGGAATAATTTCTTATTTTACTCGAAAAGAACTACTACTGATACACGAGACGTGAACTCTTCTTGAAAGCGTCTGAAAGATGAACTTAAACGAAGTGATTGATAATGTGTGAAGCTGTATACTCAATGTGATCATCTCACAGCTCATCAAGGAACCAATACTGGAGAAAAACATTTGAATTAACAATTAAGTGAGTATCCTGATGGAGAATGCGAAAACCCATACTGGTGAGACACCACACAGTTGCCAGATGGTTACGTATCGATAGTCCGAAGGTTCGATAGTCCGAAGGTTCGATAGTCCGAAGGTTCGATAGTCCGAAGGTTCGATAGTCCGAAGGTTCGATAGTCCGAAGATTTCATAGTAAAACATACATGTATAAGTACAAATATATGTTTATGTACAGTATATGTATACATATGCATGTATATGTATATATATGTATTTGCATATAAATGTATTTATATCTATATATGTACATATATGTGTATATATATGGATATATACACGTATATATACGCATATATTTCTATATATACGTATTTATATATCTAAATGTTCATATGTATATAAGTTTGTATATATATGTATTTATCTATACATATATATGTACATATCCGTATATAAATGGATATATAAACGTATTATACGTATTTATAAATATGTACATATGTATATAAAATTATATGTATTTATCTATATATGTATATATGCATATATATGTATATACATATACATATATTTACTATGTATATATGTGTACATATAAATGTATATGTATATGTCTATATATTTATGTATGGGTATTTGTAAGGGGTTATGCTTCTTCCAGTGGTTGTTTCTCAACTACAGTACTGTGATATATTATATTATATATATATATTATATATTATATTATATATTATATATTATATATTATATATATATGCATATACATATGTATATACATAAAAATATATTTAATAAATTATACTTAATAACATATATAATTTTATATTATATCGATGTTTTCATTTATATATGTCATACATATACAAAAACATATTATGTATATACAATGTACATATACATATATTTTATTATTTTATTTTAAAATAATTATTATTATTGTAAAATATAATATAATAATTCAATAATAACTAATAATTATAATTATTAATTATAATTATAAAATTAATTAGCTATAATAATATTTATTAATTATTTATTATAATTACCTGTATTATATATAATATTGATATATTATATTAATTAATATAATATTAATATATAATATATATATGTATTAATTGTAAATAAATAATATTATTCTAAATACAATTTGATTCCCGGATTTGGCGGAAGTGGACGGAGAGAATCCGGAAGATGGTTTGTCCAGCCTCTGTATCCACTTTGGTGTTCGTCAGGTACAGATCCCAGTTGCACCGACGAACGGAAAAGTTTCCATACCACTCGATCAACTCTTTGGCTCCGAAGGGTATCTCGCACCTATACAATAAATGACGTCATTATATGGTTGGCGGGAAAGCTAATTATGAGGCGGGATTTTTCACTTTACAATCCGAGTTTGGATCCTCGTTATCTAATGCTGCGAGTTTGCTGTTTATTAGTATTATGCATTTATTAAGCGCTACTATCTAAGTACTAAGCATCAATCGATGGCGCGCTGAGCAATCGTAGGTTAAGGACTTGCTCAAAAGTCCCTACACAGACACAGTGACTCAGACTCTCCAGCCCCCAGGGAGAATCGAGACTGTATCCTTCACGTTACAACCTGACCACTTTAACTACGCATAACATTTCATCGCATAGTTAAATGAAGGTGTCCAAAAGACTGCTTACCAAATGGCAGCAGTTTCCCGCGATCAAAAATACATTTGTGGCCGCCAGGATCGTTGGCGTCACCCTTAAAATTTCGTATCCCTAAAGTGTTGCAATAGCGAATTTTTAAGTCCGATGACCTATAAATTCAGCCGTGGGCGTGACCACTTCTGATTTGAAATCAACGGTCATCGTGATTGGTTGCGAATCAGAGCGTTGACCTAGATGCTCCGCATGACGTAAGATTGCATATTAATTTAAGCCTTCGTGACGTGGACAAATGGCCATACTGTGGCCGGTATTGAAATAGTCTCGTCGAAAAAGTTGGAAATTTAAAATGGCCATATATCGGCGTTTAAATAAAATTGCGAGCTGAAAATAGTCGCGTTGACCTAGACGCGGCGTAATAATGTTTTGTAAATTTGATCAAGTCGCTAAAGCGTTCCGTTTCGGAGCCTTTAGCAGGACGGACAAACATACGGAAGGACAGAAAAAGGAGACTTTGGATTATAATATAGATAACATAAATCAGGTTTAACTTAAATGTAACACTTCTTAGGGCGACGTATACAGAGACACCTTTAAAATGCATTCACCCGCTGTTATATTTGTCAAACGGCGTTCACGCTGCTGTTACATGATTCCCTGATCTTTCCCTCTGCAATCCTCATCCTCGTTATCTAATGCTGCGAGTTTGCTGTTTATTAGTAATATGCATTTATTAAGCGCTACTATCTAAGTACTAAACATCAATCGATGGCGCTGAGCAATCGTAGGTGAAGGACTTGCTCAAAGTCTCTACACAGTAACCGTCTCCGGGTGGAGGATCGAACCAGTATTCATCACGGATGGATCCACAGTTTAACGGCAGCTTATTACAACATAGGCCGTTGCCGCAGACAGAAATTATTTTTGGCATATTACAGCTTTTATTAGTATTCTTCACGTTACAAGCTGACCATTCTAACCAACATAACATTTCATCGCATTGTTAAATGAAGGTGTCTAAAAGACTGCTTCAAATGGCAGCTGTTTCTCGCGAACAAAGACACATTTTGAGACTGTCAGGACCATTTACTTCACCCTCATCTTTTATCCAGGATTTACGTTTTACAGTTCTTCTCTTTCCGATGGAAAAGAGCGGTTGTGAATGCTAATTTGATTTTGTGATTCATTAGACTAACGTCGTCTTATTCCATTCCTATACGTTGGCTAGTAGTTTAAAACATTTTAAAGGTGTCTAAACGGAGCATTCTAAAGCAATCGGACACCGTGCCCTACATGTAATATAATCATGGATATATGATCTGTCGGATTCAAACCTGGCTTCCAAAATGGATTATGATTTTTGATTGCGATGTCACTCTAAGCGACGAATGATTGATGATTTGTGTATTATGATATAACGGTGCTTTATAGAAGTCGTTGGCTTAGCTGAGATAATTACGTCGAATATGACGGGCAGTTGAAAGTCAACAAATCGCTTTGAGACTGCTTCTCCATCCTCTTCACGTCTGAATGACGTTCCTGGTCTATAGCACCATTTATTGGTCTTAATAAAGACTTCGGCATCCAAGGATTCCTACCGTGTCGGGGATTTCAGTTCCCGATTAATCGATTGACAGTCTACTTGTATTACCTGTAAAATCCTCAAAACGATCTCTCCTGGCTAACTTCAACCACTACGCTCTCTTTACAACCCTCCCCACAGTCTGCGATCTTCGGGTATTGGTAATTTGGTTGAGCCTCGATGTAGCACTGTCATAGTCCATCTTGCATTGCATTTTTGCCGTACTAAGGAATGGATTTAGGTTGAGTGAAAGTAGATCAACCATTGTTAGCTGACCAAAACGCCACTGCTGTTTTTTAGTATAATTATGTGATTCTTCATTCACGACAAAACCTGTTTCAACGAGTCTACGCCTTACTTCTTGAATCGCTTATTTTAGTAAGACAGATTGCTTTTCTATCGGAAGGTTAGTCTAAGTCAACGACCCTGGCAGTCATAAGACGTCATTAAATATCGAAACAGCTGCAACTGCTACATTTCTTGTCACACAAGTCATTGCAATTACTGGAAACCTTATGGTCAATGAGGCAACGCGTTATAGTCAACGTCTATTTAGAAACCTTTAAAGTGGTGGCATCAGAAATTATATAAGTGTGAATATGCGTTCAATTGTTAGGATAAAACATGGCCTTATCATAATGTTGATCAGTGAACTCAGAACGGCCATAAAGGCCACATGATGTCATTAAACAAAGAACTATACAATTAATAATACTGCCTCATAAAATTATGTAATAAATAACAGAAATGAGGTTTAACTTAAATGTAACACTTCTTAGTTCGACGTATACAGAGACACCTTTAAAATGCATTAACTCGCTGTCATATTCGTCAAACGGCGTCAGTCCAAATATGCCAAAAACTAATCGTTGTCGGCAGCAACGGCCTATGTTGTCATAAACTGCCGTTAAACTGTGGAATGTGGATCCTATCCTATCCTATCCCTATCCTATCCTATCTATCCTATCCTATCCTATCCCATATCCTATCCTATCCTATCCTATCCTATCTATCCTATCCTATCCTATCCTATCCAAAGCCTGGATAAAGGAGAGGGCGACGCTAATGATCTTTGTTACCACACAGTGTCGTTAAACAGTAAACAAGCAAAGCTATGCTGTAATATGCTAAAATAATAATATAATCTCCAGTAAGATGTCGCTAAACTCTGGACCTAATGATCAATGTAAAAAGGCTGTTCGGTATTTCTGTCTCTTTCACCCTTGTTGATTATAAAAACCTTCTAATACGTACATACAGGCATCCTATTGTATTACGCTTTGTGAACGGTGAGAACTGTTCAAAGTAATTTCTTTCGACGTCAATGGCTTTTATTGCCATAAGATGGCGTAAACACTCCGTCAATACAACGAACAATGAAAAAATTAGTTAGCCATTAATTAATTTGCCAAGCATAGGTTAACAGACGCAATATGTTTTCGGACGGTGCCCGTCCGAAGTCTGAATGAAGGAAGAGGGCAACGCCAATCAACGTTGTTATTAAATAGCTTCGCTAAAACTGAAATTTTCTAATTGTCAGAAAATAAGATGCGATAATTTGGTTCGTAAGACCGGCGTCAGAGATCCTTGCGGCCAGAATATGCCTTAAACAATGAATAATGTAATGCTCTGATTCGACACCTTTTAAATCGGTTTCTACCACGTTATAAATATCTCAGTGGTACATAGGCGAAAATCAGCTTTCTGCCCACGATACGTTGAAAACGCATCATACGAAGTGATAATGAACATGTTAACATTCGCTCTTGTGCCATGCGATCGGTGAGAACTGCTCAACTTAATATTGGTGACGTCAATGTCCTTTGATGCCATGAGATGCTATTGAACTCTGGATCCTGTTCTGTACCTATTCTGTACCTAAACGGATCAGTTGTCCGTACTGTGGGAGTGCCAGTACCAATTCAGAATTAAGGAGGGGCGACGCTAATCAATTTTGCTATGACACCAACGTCGTTAAACAATTCTGTACCAAGCATTACGGTAAATATTTGATCAAAAATTCATTGCAGCCGACGTCAAAGGCCTTTGACACCAAATGATATCTCCAATTTAGTTGTTTCTCACTGCAATCAGTACGCTATAGAATCTTGTCCTTGCCCTTTGGTTTTTAAATGAGAGTCGGAATCTATTGCTTTAAAGTTTTCAATCATTTTCTTAGTCCACTATAAGCAGTTCAACGAAATTTACAATTGTATTCTGTTGGGAATATACGATATAAAGATTCTTAATTACTGGATAAAAAAGATGTCAATCGACGCTAATCATCTTTGTTTTAACACAATGTCGTTAAACAGTAACTAACCAACGAAGTTAGCAATAATATTCAACCTCTACCTCATAGAAACTAACAAATTCTAGAGAGTCCAAATTCAATTCCAACGAATACAAGCCATCAACCGATGGCGCACGAAACAACCAATCCATGATGATATCAATTATATACACAAGATATTAAAGAAGATTAATACAGTCAAATATTCTAGAATTAAACATTATTATACTAAATCCGAGATCCCATATTATCATCCTAATGATGCATTTTTTCTCACCAAGCCATCTGCCGGAGGGATTGTGCGGTTTAGGGCACGTGGGCGCATGTGGTGGAAGGTGTCTTTTGAGCAGGCTGGTGCAGGTCATACAGTACATTAACCAGGACAACAGTAGAGGGTCTGGGATCCGTCGCTTTAACACATAGCTGTTCAATGCGCTTTCTAAAACACTTGAAAGCTACTGTATTCTTTTACCCTGGGTTGGGCTGTGAGCGTTTCTAAGTAGTTCTAAATTTCTATATAGTATTATTATTAGGTTAATCGATAGCGGCGAACAATTATGAACGAAGGACTTGTTCAAGGTTTCAGGGGCGGAGACTTAGAGGGGGACAGGGGGGACGGTCCCCCCCAAAACTTGAGGTGGGGGGACGGAGCTGCTTATATCCCCCAATATTTCTGAAATATTTCATGAATATAATAGTAATAGCTATGAGTGACAGCTGGTTCTCATCAGCACTCAAATAATAGAGCAATTTTGTTCAGATGACAGCTTAAAATGCTGCCATTACAGTGTGGAAATTAAAATTTTTTAGCTTTAGCTACATAAGTACTATGTAACTGGAGACGAACAGGCAATCCAGCCTTTCAGTCACACAGATTATCTCATATACCGACTGACTGGAGAACACACAGAGTTGCCTGTCAAAGGCGACTAGCCGAGAGAGCCCACAGAGGTACCGGTCAACGGCATAGTTGTAAGATTGATAGCCTCTGATAGCCTCTACATGATGTAGGTCAATGCTAATGTTCATGCTTTCTTTCATTATACTCACCTTATATGACCCTTTTCCAACATTCCCATGCAGCTTCACCATCAGGAAGATATCTCTCATCAACTAGCCTCCCACCCACATTCTGGCTCTCATGCATGAAACCAGGTTTTGCAGTAGACCTATATCAAATTTCTAGCCAGGAGCCCTTGCCTAAGCCAAAACCTTTCAGTCACACAGATTGTCCCATTGGTATATTATATACAGTTTGGAGTGTCATTCTCTGCACGTTTTGTTTGGATCGGGTGATGCGGCTAATGGATAAAACTCTTATGATACATAGGGCCTACATATATGTAGGTGTAGATGTAAATATCAATAATAAACTGACACCTGTGAAGGTAAGCTAATTTGCTATTCATCAGTCTTACATTATAGAACTTATTTCACAGTCAAAGTTTTCCTATGTTATGCATATTTAATCAAATTTGGCAGAAAGGTTTCATTTCTTGTGGAAATATCTAACCACTTCTGCAAGTGAGTTGGCAGAAAAAGCTGTAGCTTCAGCAAAGCAATATCCTGCTGACCTCAATAACAGAAATTCATCATTTACCCTCTGTACATAAGGCAAATTTTGAATGTACCCATTTAACACCACTGGACCTGTTGGACTTTTTAACGCAGTGCAATCCTTCAAAGCAATTTCCAAATGTATGTGTCAGCTTACATATACTGTTGACAACTCCATCAACAGTAGCCTCTGCAACTCAAGGTGATTAAGAATTTTTAAGGTCTATAATGTCTCATTAATGTCTTGTGGATTTGGCTTTGTTGAGCATTAATTGAGTCTAATATTGCCTGAACAATTGATTTATTTTGAATTGTCATAAGAAATTTTGCAGAAAAAAGGACCAGGAATGCTCCTTTGTTGAGCAAATAAGCCTTATTAAGTTGTTTAAGCATGATCGTATTCTTATTGTGACAGTGGTGTGGAAGCTTCCAAAGTTTTTCTTTAATATGAGTCTTCATAATTCCATTTGCATCTGTGATTGAAGTGAAGGCACACAGTGACAGCAGACAATTGTTGACAAAGTTGCACTGTAGCAACCTATTTCGCACTGGGAGCATAACAATTTACAAATGTTGCTCTGTAGACTTTGTTTTATATATATATATTTTTATATATTTCGAACTTGCTAGTTGTATTGTATTGTATTGTATTGTATTGTATTGTAAAAACTTCACTGGCTCCCTCTCACTGCTCGCATCCAGCTTAAGGTCCTTGTTCTTGTCTGCCGGTCTTATGCTGGCCTAGCTCCCAAATACCTCTGTTGCCTCGTTCGCCGGCCTATCTCCGCCACCTCTCACCGTCCGCTTCGCTCACTTGATCGCCTTGACCTTCTGGTCCCACGAGCGAGGACTACTATGGCTAAATCTCGAGCTTTTGCCTTCATTGGCCCTTCATTATGGACCCAACTCCCTTCATCAACTCTTTCTTTGATACTATCTGGTGGGCCTGGTGCTTCTTTTCGCTCTCTTAAGACCACCCTTTTCGCTCGAAGTCTTTCGCACTGGGAGCGCCTCTGATTGGTGCTCAGTGTGAGAGGGGCTTTATAAATTTATAAATACAATACAATACAATACAATACTTGTATTTAAAATACAATAGAATGACAGTATTTATACTTCTACTTAAAATATTTTGAGCATTTGTACTTTAAATTATAATGCTAAAATACTTTTTAAAAATACTTTAATTTGTCATAAATAACAGTTAACAAAGCAGTATTGCATGCTGCATGAACTAGGCCTGCACTAATTATTATTGGGCTATTATTATTTATGAGGGGAAAGCCCCTGGTCATGGCCCTCAGGGTGTCAGAGAAGCAAAGCTCCATCTGAGGCTGACCAAAGATAACGAAACAGCAGTAAAATTGAAAATTTACTTTAAGAAGTTAAAATAGCTGTCATATCAATCATTGACAATGAATGATTGATTCATTGTGATGTACAACTAGCAAGTTCGGAATATATATAAATATATAAGTACAAAATACTTAGACAGTATTTAAAGTAGTATGTTAAATACTAGCAATTAAAGTAGTATTTTAAATACTAGTATTTAAAATACTTCCCATCACTGAATCAAACATAGTAAGAAATAAATAAGAACAAGAAGGAAACATGTTAAAATATTTAACCACAGTTCTGCACGTGTAGACTAAATGCAAAACTTAACAAGCTGGCCAAGTTTGCCCCGAAAAATTTTCTTGCCCCCTGAAATGACGTCCCTGCAGGGGAGGGGTCACATCCCCTCCCCAAACTCAAACTACGACTCAAACTACATTTAAGCTACGAGTGACAGCTGGTTCCTATCAGCACTCAAATTATAGAGGAATAGCAATTTTGTTCAGATGACAGCTTAAAATGCTACCATTACAGTGTCGAAATTCAAAAATTTTTACATGGGGAGGGGTCACATCCCCTCCCCAAACCCTCCCCTGCTCGGCGCTGCGCGCCTCGCCGATCGTCCTTCGGCCGCTCCTTCGCCAGTCCCCCCCAAAGCCAAGACAAGTCTCCGCCTATGCAAGGTTCCTACACAGTAATTGTCTCAAAGTAGGAAGATTCTGAATCCGTGCTCTACAGGTTACAAGACAAGTCACTCTGGCAAATCTGTAAAGGTCAACATTTAACACTAGAAGCACCGAAGGGGTCAATCTGACCCCTTTCGGTTTTAGCGGAACGCACCTCGACCCCAGATATAGCCCGGGTCCTGTAATTTCATGACTTCTCCTAACTTCGTAGGGTATACCCTCTGCCAAAATTTGAACTCGGGGGATTCACAATTTCTGAGATATTTTTGCTGTTCTACCTTTAAGCACCAAGGGGTCAATCTGACCCCTGTATTAGTACTTGCATGTAAGGCTACGCATTTCTTGTTTTCTATTCAATTATATTATAGATCAAAGCTAATTACGTAATCAAATGTGAGAAGATAGGAGATCTGGTGAGAGGAGAGGAGATCTGGTGAGAGGATAGGAGATCTGGTGAGAGGATAGCAGATCTGGTGAGAGGAGAGGCGATCTGGTGAAAGGAAAGAAGATCTGGTCAGAGGAGAGAAGATCAGATGAGAAGATAGAGATCTGGTGAGAGGATAGGAGATCTGAGAGAGAGAAGAACAGATCTGGTGAGAGAAGATCAGGTGAGAGGATAGGAGATCTGGCGAGAGAATTAGAGATCTGGCGAGAGGAGAGGACATTTGGCGATGGGAAAGAAGATCTGGTGAGAGGATAAATCTGGCGAGAGGATAGTAGATCTGGTGAGAGAAGAGGAGATCTGGTGAGAGGATAGGAGATCTGGTGAGAGGAAAGAAGATCTAGTGAGAGGGTAAATCTGGTGAGAGGATAGTAGATCTGGTGAGAGGAGAGGAGATCAAGTGGGAGGATAGAAGATCTGGCGAGAGGGATGGTATAATGAGATGAGCGGAGATCTGGTTAGAGGAGAGGAGATCTTGTGAGAGGAGATCTGGTGAGAAAGAACAGATCTGGTGAGAGAAGAGATAACTGGTGAGAGGAGAGGATATCTAGTGGGAGAAAGAAGATCTGGTCAGAGGAGAGATCTGGTGAGAGGAGAGGAGATCTGGCGAGAAGAAGGATGACTTGGTGAGAGGAGATCTGGTGAGAGGAGAGGAGATCTGGTGAGTGGAGAGAGATTTGGTGAGAGGAGAGGAGATCTCGTGAGAGAAGAGAAAATCTGGTGAGAGAAGACGATTTTTGGCGAGAGGAGAGAAGATCTGGTGAGAGGAAAGAATATCCGGTGAGAGGAGAGGAGATCAGGTCAGAGGAGAGAAGATCTGGTGAGAAGATAGAAGATCTGGCGAGAGGAGAGAAGATCTGGTGAGAAGATAAGGTGAGGTCTGGTGAGAGGATAAGAAATTTGGTGAGTGGATAGGAGATCTGGTGAGTGTATAGTAGATTTAGTGAGAGCGGAGGAGATCTGGCGAGAGAGGATAGGAGATCTGGTGAGAGGAGAGGATCTAGTATTATTTCATTCCAACTTACTTATTACACTTGTTTATGCTTATGTAGTTTATGTTAATAAAGTTGATAGTCAATTTAATTGAATTTGCAATTGACTTTGCATTATAAATTATGTGGGGTCAAAATGACCCCCTTGGTGCTTCTAGGAAGTTCGATTTCTCGGTGCTTCTAGTGTTAAGCGAATGTTGTGTCCCATCTTATAAGGCATCGATTGACAATGTTTTAAAGGTGTCTTAAGAGAGCACCCCTAACCAAACGAATACCGTCTCTCATGCTTCGGACTGACATCATCCGAATTATATGGCAGTAACTCGATGATAAATATCAGTTAACTCCGATCAAAGATCATTTTGTATCAGTACTTAAAAATGCATAACGACATCTCATATTGGCTGGGGCGTTGACCTCACCTTATTAATAAATGAGGATAATAAATAGTCGTGCAGTTTCTTCTTAACAAAGCCTTATCGTTTCTCTTTAGTGCCAGTCCCAAGCCGGGTGAAGGTAGAAGGGCGTCGTCTGCGATCAGAAGATGAAGTTAAACACCGGTAAATAGTGTATTATTATACACAATGTTTCTAAGTCACATTGTTGACGCTTATCATCGTTGATATGAGGACGTCGTTAAATAAATGCTATCAAACTGTATCCTATGGCAAAATGTTTTTTTTTACTTTTTTGACTATAAGGTAATGTCGACGTTAACGACCTTGGCAGCCACAGATATTGTTAAATCTGTGGACGCTATTACTTAATCTAACAATTAATACGCAATATCTTCTTAGACACCTTTAAGACGTAGGATAGAATGCTATATTAAGTCAGTTCAGTTCGATAAAAAAAGAGTTTCTCTTATATATCTTATATATCATATCTTTAACCCTAGGGCTACCAAGCTTTTTGTAACACGGACTACCAAGGGGGGTGGTTACCACCCCTGGATTTCGTGTTTGGTTTCACATATCATAACTTGTAATATAGCATTGGATTCAGCATTCATTTCTGCACAGAATGGTATATTTAGTTGTACATTATGTGAATGCACCTCGAAATTACATCACTTTTAACAACGGAACCCATTAATTAGCAATATTGTATATTATTGCGTACATTTTGTACTTTTGGATAAACAAATATAAGATTATGTGTGTTTTGAAACTAATCTATGTATAAAAGATACACAAAATCATCCCTACACATGTTTATATAGTATAAATGTACATCCATACATATATATCCATACATATATATCGGTTTACGTTGCAATGCTGTATTCGGCCATTTTCACAGATTACGCGTATTATTATTTATTTTGATCACTTCTCCGGTATTCAAAAGACAAAGATGTTGGTATGCAAATGAAGCCCTTCATTCCCTCTAAAGAATGGTATCTTTGTTTCTCTTCCAGGAAGACAAATGAATACGCTACAGACAAAAAACTAAGAGGGGAGTCCTTCCATTCAGCCATTTTTCACGCATATTACGCGTATTATTATTTATTTTGAGCACTTCCGGTTGCCTCAGGTCAACTCAGTGACCATAGAAATGTAGCCCCACATTCCCTCTATAGAATGGTATAATTTGTGTCTCTTAATATTAAAATGACGGATAAGATATAGTCGAAAATCTAGGGGGTAGTATCCACCCCCTGGTGCCTCGGGTATATTGGGTATAACTTTTGAACGGTGTGAGATATCATCTCACATTTTACCTCCAAACGTGTGTAAATGAACCCCCTACAGCTACCTAAAAGGTCAAATTTTTATTCCATACGGAAAAGTTTGAGATGAAAAAAACCTAGGGGGTGGCAACCACCCGCCTTGGTAGCCCCGAGGGTTAACATATGATAAAGAACTGTTGTTTTCAATGTATGCCTATGCATGTATTTTAATTATGACGTCTGGTTGCATTGAATGAAAAAAAGTTTGAAAATTAAAAATTAAAATATAAATTTCATATAATAATTTCATGTTTTGTAAACTTCATAATTGCAGGTTTTGTAAACTTGAAGCCAATGCTGTTATATAATTGAATAGCTGGATTGAAATCTCGTGTACTGTACATTATTGCTGTTTATCAGGAATCTTTTCATTTTACATCAATTGAACAATTTATGTGTGATAATTGCTGCAAAACAGTGTATAATTTTCCTGAAAGACCGTCTTACAGTATGTTATCTTATGCAAGTAACATTGAAATTAGTATATGAACTATAATATTATGCTACTAAACAATGAATATTAGTGACATTGTAAAGTACTGTTTAGATGCCTCTAACTCTATGAATTTTGTCTCAACTGTATTGTACATAATTTTGAATTGTCGTCAACGGCCTTTCATGTCATATGATGACGTTAAACCATGGAATAAAAAAAAGAGTTTGTCATTTTCCAAGTAAAATTCGTTTACCTGTTATGATATTCATGAAAGAAGTCATAAAATTTTGTCAGGCAGTAGGTTTTTCTAATTTGTGAATATCTTCAATTTGTTTGTTTCACAAGAAATTCTTACTCACTTTTAAGGACTTACCTTGCCTTTTAATGATCTGACATTCCTTCCAAGAACATAATTACCTTCTAAGAACTGACATCAAATTCCTGAGTGGCCGAGTGGGTTGGTGCCCGCTCGCGTCGCGCCGGCGCCCCGGGTTCGCTTCCCGGTCGGGTCGGTTTATCAGAGATTAATTTCTCGGATCTTTACTGCGGGTGGCTCGGTCGCATTATAAACGTGGAGTACAATACAACACACAATACAACACATCACAATACAACTGGGGCGCGGTGGTTTGGGGGTATGTTCGGTGCCTTGCAGCTGGAGGGTTGCGGGTTCGAATCCACCTCAAAAGACGCCGCGTAGGGACCCTGGGCAAGTCCTTCACTCGCAATTGCTCATGCGCTTCGGCGTGAAACTCCGACTACAGCAGTAATCGGGAGCGCCTCTGAATAGGAAATCTGGTAGAGGCGCTATAACAAGTGTTCAACTACAATACAATACAATACAATACAATACAATACAATACAATACGTGCCTTACCTTCTACGAACTTTCGTTACCGTTAAGGTTCTCAATATTATGATTATCGTAATATTTTAGTTCATGATTCTGGATCTGTAGTAATGCTTCTACCTCCAGAGAGAGTGAGTTTTGAATTGTATCCGCAAAAACCCTCGTTGTAAAAATAGCAACTGAGATTTTATCTGGTATTAAGAAAAGCATGACACTCTTTCATATAGCGCCTCTCATCATCATCATCATCATCATCATCATCATCATCATCATCATCATCATCATCATCATCATCATCATCAGTATTATGAATTTATTTGACGCCCCTACATAACGACGAAACGTTAATCGATAGCGATGAACATTTATGAGTGAAGGACTTGTTCATGGTCTCTAAACAGTAACCGTCTCAAATTGGGAACAATCTGAATCCGTGTTCTACGGGTTACAAGGGAAGCGATATCCAA
Source organism: Aporrectodea caliginosa (assembly GCA_020284085.1). Lineage (NCBI taxonomy): Eukaryota > Metazoa > Annelida > Clitellata > Crassiclitellata > Lumbricidae > Aporrectodea > Aporrectodea caliginosa. The sequence goes on from JACEVL010000957.1 coordinate 176,244, forward strand.
CCATGTGGAAGAAACGCAATCGTATCAATTAAACGATCATTTTGTCCCATCTTATAAGACATCGACTGACACTGTTTTAAAGGTGTCTTAAGAGAGCACCCTAACCAAACGAATACCGTCTCCGATGTTCCGCAAAGTAATAATTTTTTGATAGATATATCTTAGAAATACTGTTTACAATGGCAGGTGGTGAATTATATTCACTATATAGCGCTAAATTACAAGTAAGTTAAGTATTTGCAAAATGTTCCAATAATGGAACACTGGGCAAAAACGGGTTAAGAGAGCATGCACCTAACGAATCGAATACCGTCTGCCATGCTTCGGACTGGCATCATACGAATATATGGCAATAACTCGACGGTTAATCGCAGTAAATCTGATCAATGATCATTTGTAGCAGTACTTTAAACTGTTTAACGACGTCTTATATCGGCCACACCTTTTGACCATACCTTGTAATATCTTGTGACTAAATGCGGTTGATAAATAGGAATGTACAGTATAGTTTCTTCTTAACAATGCCTTATCGTTTCTTTTTAGTGCCAGTCCCTAGCCTGGTGAAGGTAGGAGGGAATAGAGGCGAGAATCTATACATAACTTTGGGGGACAGAGTACCTATGAGGGCCAGATTTGGGGGACAGAAGGGCTTAAGTCAAAACTTGGGTTGACAGTCCCCCCCCCATGATTTACGCCATTGGGAGGGATAAGATTCCAGTTGGCAGCTCTCCGTAACTAAAAGTTCCCTTACCAGTTTGTTATATTCATATAATTTCGTCAAGAAGTAACTATTCTAATTTGTGAATTTTTTTAATTTGTCCGTTTCAAAAGAACTTCTTACACTCTTTTAAGGACTTATCTTGCCTTTTAATGATCTGACATTCCTCCCAAGGACATAGGCCTACATTACCTTCTAATAACTGACATCAACTTCTGGACAACGTACCTTACCTTCTACGAACTTTCGTTACCCCTAAGGTTCTCAATAATTATTATGATGATCGTAATATTTCAGTTCATGATTCTGGATCTGTAGTAATGCTTCTACCTCTACAGAGAGTGAGTCTTGAGGTGCATCCGCAGGTCGCACCCATTCCAAAACCCTTGTTGCAAAAATAGCAGCTGAGATTTTATCTGGTATTAAGAAAAGCACGACAGTCATTTATATAGCGCCTCTCCAAGATAACTATTCAGAGGCGCTCCCGAACTTAGCTGGCATAGGATCGAGAGTTTAACGACATCAGTTGGCAACAAAAGACCTTCGAGATAAATTATTTTGAATAGTTCTCATCGTATTAAGTCTAACGCCGGTATCACGAAATAGAGTATCCCCGTACATAAGTATCCCCCTTAGCGAAATGGAGTATTCGGTTTAGTTTGCATATTTTGCGGTTTCTAAGTGTATTCACTCGCATTGTTTGGATTTATTGTAGCCTACACATAAAATCATAGTTGTTTAAAACGGTCAAATGAAAATAAAAAACGAAAAAAACGTCGTTTTATTGAAAAAATAAAAAACGGAAAAAAACCAGAAAAAAACGGAAAAGAAAATAATTTGACTTTTTCTACATCTTTTACTGCATTTTAAAATTAAAACCTTGTTTACACAATTTAATTTTAATTGGCAAATAACATAACTTTATTACCAATCACAAAGTAACAGTAGGCCTAATCTACAACAATTTTTGTTTTTTCATAAGTTTAGTTTAAAAAAAATTCGAGAAATTAAAAATATTGAAATCTTTTCAAATTAAAATTGTATAAATAAGTCCACATCAATCCATGCAGATATAAGCAAATATAAACTAAACTCTGCAAGTATAGAGTGTACATAATTAAAAAGTAGGTCTATTTACAATTCTGACTTATATATGAACTTGATATGGAGTAATATCCGTCAGTTTATCAGTCAATCAGAGATTACTGAGTACAAAGACAACATTTCGCATTTTGGATAACTTAGAAATTCAAATAACTTTTATAAATTTTATTTCCTATAGCTGTTTATTTCAACTGATGACACTAAATAGTGACGTAAATTATATGAATCCTTGAAAGGACGGAGACAACGTAAGGGATATCAGACAAAAATAAAATTAAACAAAATTTAATAGTAACAGACAGTTAATAAATAAAGTTACATAAAAAAATTAAAAAACAGAAAAAAACGAGACGAGAAATAAAAAACGAAAAAAACGACGCGTTTTGGGGAAAAAATAAAAAACGAAAAAATCGGTTTTTACAACTATGCATAAAATATTTTAAGTTGCGTGTAATTTTAGTTTGTACGTCGACATGAAATTAATTTACTTCGTTTTTGGTGATTTTGACTGGATTTTCGTCTTGGCTATCGTGACGCGTATGACGATGGGGATAGAATGGTTTATCCCCCGGATACTCTAAACCGGTTTATTCCATCCGGGGATAAATTCATACATCCCGGATAGTCTTAGGACGGATACTCTATTTCGTGATACCGGCGGGAAAGAACAGATTATACAAAAGCTAGCGAAAGGCTACTTAGAGACTTTTAAAACGTTTATTACAGACGCTGTGCATTAGCCAATACACGAATTCTAATAGTGCCAGTCCCAAGCATGAAGAAAGGAGTGGGGCGACGTTAATCATCTTTTTTATGACACAGTGTCGTTAAACCGCAACTAACCAACTAAACCCCTCCATGGTTACTTCAGTGACCGTTTTTAGTAGTGAGTCTCCTCTCAGCGTGTGTCCTATCCATTTCCTTTGCCTGTCTCTTATTGTGCATATCAGGGCTCTTTCTTCTCCAATTATTCCCATCACTTCTTCATTTTGTTTTACGTTCTGTCCAGCTGATTTTTTTCCATTCTTCTCCATGTCCACATTTCGAAGCTTTCAGTCTTTTTATACACGCTTTTCTCATTGTCCATGTCTCTGATCCATACAGCACCACACTCCATACCAGTGTCTTTATCATTCTTATCTTCAGATTCCTGTTTAGTTTTCCTCTCAGTACACCTAGTTCACTAGTTCACTCCTGTTTGAGCATGCCTCCTTTCCTATTGCTATCCTTCTTTTAATTTCTCTGTGGCATATTGTTCAAACAAATCCCGGCAGCATTTCAAACGACTTCACATTCCAAATCATCGACTATCATGTTCTTCGAACCGAACTCCGCCATAATGTTCTCGAATCACTGAGAGATACGTTCATTAATTTAATCCCCAATGATTCTAGTCATCACGCCCGGTTTTGGTCAACAATGTTCGAACTAGACTTTGCAACACTTAAAAGGACCAGTTAACAATGTACCTTGGAAACTTTGAAAGCGTCATAATTATTTTTACATTATGTTTATGTACATAAGCAGTACCGTAGACCTGAGCAATGCCGACACACACCACCTAAACACGGACCCCACTTGGTTTGAACACACTCCTTAGAAACATAAAAATGTTGCTAACGGTTGTTGTTTAAGCATTAAACACCATAATAATGTTGCTTAACTACGCCACTGTTCGTAGTGATCAACCTCTCAACCATGGTATTAGAGAACAACACAGATTATAATATGTCGGAAGCTAAATCAAACACAGAAAGCCAACACGATGCGAAATTCGTCTGAAAATACGGGTGCAGGACACCGGCCCTAGTATATTGCGGGCCCTGTGCAGAGTGAACTGTACGGCCCCCATAACACAAGTAAAAAATTGTCAGTGCTAATCATTATATATATATATATATATACATATGTGTGCTAAATAATAAACCCTAAAATAGAATCCTCGAAAATCTAAAAGAAATAATATAAAATAATTAACAAAGGTACCGTGCACAGTCGCGTAAAACAGTGGTTTTGAAACTTTTTGGACCAACGGCAGAGACCCTTACTTTTTCTAGCCATTGCTCGCGGACACAAGTAGGCCTATTCAAGACGTAAAATTTCTCACGTAAAATTTAAGCAAACTATAGCAGAGTTTAACTGTTTCTGGGTGCAGAAATGGAAATCATTTCAGCACCCAATGTTATCTGTTGCGACAATATATAATATTATGTCAAAAAATAAAAGTAAAATGGTTTCAACATGGTACCATTTGGCTTATTTTTTGACAAAATACAGTGTAGAACATTAAATTGAAACCATAACATTATTATTAGGTTGTCTTGTTCATGTTAATTTTCTGTGACACTTTCGGACCCCACAACAGAGGGCCCGAAAATATCACAGGTTTTACTGTGAGATTTTCGGGCCTCTCCAGTCTCCACTAATAGGGGGCCCGAAAATGTCACATAAAATGTTGCAGAAAATTAAGTTTCTACCATTGGACTGTTGTTTTTTATTTTTTTAAAAGAGAAGATTTAATTGAAACCATAATTGACCTAATATTATTAGGGTGTCTTGTTCATGTTAATTTTCTGTAATTTTCGGGCCCCCAAATTTGCGGGTCCTGTGCAATTGCACGGTTAGCACAATGGTAAGGCCGGTACTGACGGGTGTCGCTTTTACGCAAGTATTTTGTGTTATTAAAATCGTCAAATATATCCGCCAAGCAAAAACTAGATGACTAATGAGTAATCCAAAACACAGATAATTTCCTAATGAATTGTTTCTTCAAACCTTACCCAAACAGAGTGATTTCGTCGTGGTAAATCACTTTACTTGACTCATTTTAGCAAATATGAGTGCAACAAATTTATTTAACCGTAATAATAATAATTCTTGTTATTTTGGTCATGTCATTTACAGCGATTATTTGCTTTGACTAACTTAAAACAACTTAATATAACCAATCAAATAATAAATTTGTCGACAGTCGAATGAGTTTGAGACAAAAAAGTTAAGGTTGACTAGTTTTTTAAAAAGGGTTTTCTCCAATCTTAAATAGCGTTGTACTTGATGACAAATAACCTTGAGGCTGTTTAAAGCGTTTCTCAACATGATTTTAAAATCAGCGAATCTGGGAAGAGAACTTCTAAAAACAAATTAGAGTATCATTTCCCAAACGCATTGGTTATTATTATTATTATTATTACTATTACTATTATTACTATTACTATTACTATTACTATTTCTATTACTATTATTATTATTATTATTATTATTATTATTATTATTATTATTATTTTTATTATTATTATTATTATTATTATTATTATTATTATTATTATTATTATTATTATTATTATCATCATTTTTAACAGTCATTTTTAATCAGTCTGTAATAAGTTTGTTGGTTTTATGAAGAAATAAATTTGTCTCTTATTATCATTATCATTATCATTATCATTATTATTACAAACATTTTTAACGCGCGGAAAGTCTCTCAGAAATGCGATTCATATGCACAAATGCAAAACAAACCCAGAAGAATCCAACCAATGACACTGAATTTGTACAATTCTGCAAGTATCGTCGATGTCATATAGCCAATAACATAATTACGTTTAACCCTCAGACTACCAGAATTTTTTTGATACACTGAGTACCAGTGGGGTCAAAAATGACCCCAACACAATTTTTACAATAAGTTCTTTGTTTTTTACATTTTTATTTATTGCCATGAAAACAAATATTAGTAAAGTATTTGGAACATGATTACGCTGTCGAAATGAATAAATTTTTAATTTAATATTTTCAGATTAGTGCTCAAAGTGTTCGAGTGTTCTATGTTCAAAACTAGTATTGACAATATCCGGTCATTACAGTTACTGTTTACAGTTTATGGAGGCATATTCGGCAAGAACGACATAATTGCGCTTACTTTTTGCACAGATTATATTCGACTTCTTATCATTTTCTTATGATTTTGTCCACTTGTCAAATAAGTGCAAGTTGTTTAGGATATTGACTTTCTATTCTGCGCACCACATCGTCAAATCTAAAGGCACGTGATATTTTCTGGAACCGATTTCTAGTCATGCTGTCGCTGAAACAACGTCTAAACTCTACATTTTTGCTGTACTGCTTCATTTCTTGGATTGTCAGATATATCACTCCATGTTTCACCATAGATGGCACTGCCTTCCTTATTTATCCACTTCCGTTTCCTTTAGAATTGGGTTTCTCACAACTAGTTTGAACCTGTTAGCAGTCTGTCAATATTTTTGGCAATAAATTTACTAAGTAAACAATATATAATAGTTTATCCTTGTTAAAATACATTTAAAATCAATGTTAGCTCAATAAAAATGTATTTTGTTATTTTTGCATATGTCAGAATTAATCAGTTTACACTGGGGTCAAAAATGACCCCACTGGTACTCAGTGTATAAATGGTATACCAGCGCCATCTGGTGATAGAAAATGTAAAATAAAACTTTGAATTTTGTACAAAACAGGAATACCTATAAAGTCATAAAATTTCATTGAGATATCTCTTATAGGGGGTGAGCAGCAATAATGCAAACTACCTCTGGGGTCATTTTGACCCCACTGGTAGTCGCAGGGTTAAAACTGCTCAGTATTTTGCAATCACACCTTTCTGAAGCTGTCGAAGTGTTTGTTTAAGAAAACAGCGTATGATGTGCTCAAAAGGTAGACTAGTTCTGAGTTTCTTAAATTCTAACATTGCTTGTGAGAGTGAGTTACACTGGTCGATCAGACATCTCACTTTCAAATATCTAGCCAGGAAATGCCTTCCAAGAAAATAATAATGGCGTATCATAATAAAATCCTGATGAAGAACATCAGAAAGTAAACACTTCTTAGAATGAATCTTTTGAACAAAAAACTGTTTGAACGCCCAATTAGAAGTTCCTTTGATCATCGGTAAATCTTCATAAAGAGGTGATAAATAGTAGAACAGTGTGTGAAATCCAAGCAAACATCGAACTTCACCGTCGAAATAAGAGTCAAGTGGTGGCAATACCATTACATTTGCAAATGCAAGCTCTTTCAAGTCTATGTGAAGATCTGGCTCATCGAGAATTCGTTCGCACAAATCCAAAACTTCAGGATATCTATGACACTGGTACAGATACGCAGCACGGTAACAGTCAGCTGTATTGCAATGAATACCAAAGTCTTTACCCATCGCATTGTAAAATGATCTCATATTTCCCAAGGAATATTCAATGAGCAATTGAATAATACTGTCTTCGTTTGGCAACGAGCGTTCGTTGGGTGTTTCTAATTTATTAAACGGTTCAGTTCTTTGATAAACGCAAGAGACATCCTTTCTTTTCTTTGATATTTGTGAAGACCTACGATTTGTGGCGGTTATTAAAATTGTATCCAATGGAAATGTTGGAGTTTGAGACATGTTATAAGGTCCAGAAGCCATAACTATTCTTTCAATTGATGAAACTTTTAAATAATCAGCAAACACCTCAGGTGTAAGACGCAGATCTACAAAAAACGGTCTCCTAGTGTAATGCAAAGAAGTGTCTCTAGTCTTTCTGAAAATCAAATAAAATCCAATTATTTTAGCAATGTCTTCAATATACAACAAACAACCTGCATTTAATGTTTCTGAATCCTCTTTCTCAGACTTTTGATCCATGTGCACTCTCGAGCAAAGGTCTATAGCAATTTGATATTCTGATGCGGCGAAATTAAGAGCCGCCATGTAGGCCAAAGTCGCTCTGCCGATTGTGTTTCTCTTAGAATCCTTACAATCGAAAGCTTTTCTGAGAAGTCCCTTTGATATTTCAGAACGAACTTGAAATCCTAGATCATCATTTGATCCACTCAAATTTTCCATCAGTTCATGAGCTTTTATGAAATATAATTGGCTTCTATTAACACAAGTGTCTAATCGTCTTGGTAAGTTGCGGTACTTGTATCTAAATATTATGTTTGACCTAAATAAAACTTGTCTGATCTCGTCAAAAAACCATTTGGTCTCATATTGCATTTCTTTGGAGTCTAATAAATGGGCAGCGTGCAACATACGCAGCATCGACCCATAAAGCCAATAGCTTGATTCAATCTCGGCGAGCGGCCGACAATCGAATCTGTCCTCAAAAAGTGAACCAATTCTCAAAAAGCATTTGAAAATATCGACACTTGCCCATTCGAATGGACTTTTCAATCCTTTCTTTGCGATGTTATGTACACATTCAACATCACAACTGAACCTGAGCGAAACATAGAAGTCGATAGCTTTTGGTTTATCTGCATCCAATGCTGCACAGGTATGCAACATATGCTCATAGACATAGCTTGCTATATCAGGAGTGCAGTTTGCATCAAATACATCAAGAGAACTTGGCTGCACATAATGCTCCACAAACCAAAGGCTCAAATTGTCAGAATCGCGGTAATAAACCAATTTCTTTGCAGTTTCATCAACGAGCTTCAGGTTAAAGTGTTCATGAAACAAATTTGACAATGGAATAAAATAATTTGGACATCTTTTCTCTTTTAGACATTGTTCAAGTTTTTCTAATAAATTCCTGCATAATCCAATAACAGAAGAAGAATGCCACCATTCTGATGACATCTCTTCACATGACCACAGCATCAGTGTTTTAAAATGGTATGTACAGAGAACTTCATCTTCCTTCGAACAATCTTTATATATTATTTCTCTTTTTGCAAAGAATCTGATCATGTGGTAGACAATCTGCTGAACCGCAGTCCAACTCTGAAGTAAAATTACTTCTGCAACTGAAAATGACAGCCTGCACTGCTGCATATCATTTCTACAAGCAGGGTGTTTGGCAGGTACAACATGACAACCAGTCTGTACTACCTCGTGGATGATGGCAGTCGTCGGCCATCCATACTTTCTTCGTCGAAGAGGCCAATCTTTTGCTTCACTTGGCCACTGCGGGCACCATATGGATTCAACAAAATCACCTGAAATTGAACCTGGCAACCACTTCCTACTCTGAGGATCATCAACTGAAAGTGGCGTAACTAGCCGACTCGCGGGACCAACCTTGCACCATCCTTCGTCATTTTCATCTATGTTATCTTCATCTATTTCGGTTGTTGCTACAATTCTTTGGTCGTTAGCCTGAATAAATTCAAAGGATTTGCGTTCCCAGTTATACCTCATTTGTCCAAAAAGACGAAGTCGTACAAACGCTGGATAACGAAGGTATGGTTCAATCAAGAGACAGTCTATTGTTTCAGTAATGTGACGGAAATCATATGGCAATACTGGCTTTTTATCTGTAAAGGCCAGTGAATGTGATACCATCCCAAAGATATCAACGTCGTCGATGCATGAATGTAACGGTTGAATGAAGAACTCTGGAATGCTGCCACAAAAAATTATGTACCATTCAAAATGCATGGAAGCTTGTAAATGTATGGAATCGAAAACGTTAGTGTCAGATTTTGGAAGCATTTGACATGTACGGACGATGAATTTCGACACACTGTCCTCCATTGCTGCAACCAGAAGAGAACAAACTAACAAGCATCATCATGATCATCACTCTTTTTAGTCATCGTCATCATGATACACAGCACCCGCATAAAAGAAAGCTCAACCCGAACTCAAATATATCGGCCAACGTATTACACAATGCTTATAAGTATTATATATATAAACATGGATAATGTGTGTATGTTTGTATACGTACATGGGTATGTATGAAGGCTTCTATATATATGCAGCCATACAAACATATATTAAAGGACGAAGTCTTCATCAATGGTGTCACGCAGGCACGTAAACTCAGCCAACGAACTCGTATCCATGATTAGCAGTTAGCAAGCAACAGCGACACTGAGTCTAATAATGAAACACCATCCGATCATTTCAAGGTTATCTGTGGATTTTAATGAAGCCGGATATTGCTAGACGTATTTATGCAGCGCCCATGCAGCCAAGAAGAAAGCGTGCTATCCAAAACCTACCACAGCAAAGCATTTACGCTGCACTCTTGAACTTCTAGCAGGGAAACAATAGGGCACCCAATTGAGTGATTCGGATCTGGATTCGTTGACAATGAAAATGTTAAGCTTTGAGTGATAGCTCTAAGGAGAGATTGGAAGATTTGCGGAACAGCTGAGCTAATGGTGTGGGTGAGATAGCTGACGTAATTCAGGTGGCAGCTGGTTCCAAAGTGATGGAATAACTTCGATTGTAAAATTTTTAGGACGAGGTAAGAGCAGTGTGAGACCGTAAAACAAACGCGATGTTAGTTAGTTGTATTGTAACTAACTGACGAAACTGAGCTGGTTGATGTGATTGGGACGAGTCGTAGGTAACCATTAAATGATTTTCAAAGGTAATTGAATGATAGACTTTAGCCTATAATCAGGGGCGCAACCACGGTCCAGAAGTTGGGGGGACCTACTAGAATGTCTGAGTGGGGGAATTGCGAACGCCGAAGGCGCGAAGCTGCGATTGCCGAAGGCAAGAAGCCGCTAACGACTAGGGGTATGGGGAGCGTCGTAAGCTCCCCCATCGGGGTCTGGGGTGGAGCCCCAGAAGCCAATGCAATTTTGAGCATTTGATACCAAATGGAGTACATTTTGGGCTCTAATTTACCTCACATTTTTCACCGATGATTTCGATCTAAAAGTACCTAAACCATCTAAATCTGTGAAAAAATATGACTTTATTATTATAAATAAACTGAGATTTTAGGTTTTTGAAGAACACCACTCGCAGTCGCAGCATTAAAAATTGAAATGTCCTCCTAGGCTTCTACCGCGAGCCTTAGTCGCATTTTAAAAATCGAGATAAGTTAAGTTTTAGAGTGAAATTATACAGCAACATTCTGCACTGAATTCTTACAGACTCAATTGAGTTTAGCGGCTTTAGCCTTTCCCTGTATTTTATCGGCCAGGTCCAGTGATTTGGAACGGACCTACTAGAACGTCCGAGTGGGGGTGGGGGGGATTGCGAGTGCGAAAGGCGCACAGCCGCGAACGACGAAGGCAAGAAGCCCCTAATGACTAGGGGTACTGGGGAGAGTCGTAAGCGGAGCGCCAGAAGCCAACGCAATTTTGAGCATTTGATACCAAATGGAGTGCATTTTGGGCTCTTGTTTACCTCAAAATTTTCAAAAGTTCGGGAGACGGTCCCAAGCTTTTCGAAAGATGGGGTGGACGCGTCCCACGGGTCCCATAGGGTGGTTGCGCCTATGCCTATAATACAATTTGCTTGGAGTGTACCAACCTGTTTTAACGAAGACACGACTATGCCTTTCAGGGTTCATTCAATCAATCACGCGCCACTTGTCAGCGAACTTTGACCCTCTTCTTGTCCTGACTGAAAACCAGAACAAGAAGTAGACGTACATATAAATTGGAGCAGTGACATTGTAATCAAAATCAGTGACATTATAATTTGAACATCTATGAATAAAATAAAAGCTCAAGGTATAAGCATTGTTTACTCGGGATGTGGGTCCGTCAAGAAAGTGGGAGTACGGATTACGGTTACTCCACGCACTTCCCGAAAATTACGCTTATGCGATACACAAAATTGATAAGTAACTTTAATTTCTGCCCTTAACTTTGAACGAAGCGGCCCTGAGCATTTCTATAAAAGGAACTGTTGGAAATCCCGTGCTATAAATGGAAACCCTGACCTTATTTTCGATTTCTAAGCTATGTAGGCCTACTGTTGCAAGTATCAGCGAAATCTCAACAAACGTATAAATGCCTTGTAGTTATTAATTTTGTTCTAACTGTTGAATGTTTTTTCTGTCGGCGTCCTGGTTCCTGTTTCCAATCTCCTCTTTATTTGGTTTGTATTTTCAATATCCTCATCCAATTTAAGCGAAGTCTGCTGCCTGACTAGCTCGGTCCAAAGTTGAACTGAAGCCAAGGATTCTGACTGCAGCCCTCTCTTTGTAAACATCGAGCTGTTAATAGAATTAGCGCCAACGATATTATTCAGCAGATGGCGGCCATTATGATCGACGGACCGATCGGATTATATCTAAATCCAGGAGGAGGCGATCTGTGTCTATCAAGAAACGACAGCCTGATTTAGAATTAGGTTAATTTCTTAGAAACACTAGAATCGTTTTATTTTGCCAGGCATATATCGTCATCGTTATCGTCGTTCTACTCTTCACACAAATTCTACCGCTTGTCGGATCTTAGTGCATCAAAAACCAAGAACGGATTACTTACGGATGACGACGGTAAGATTTATATGGGTTCATGTAAACTTAGTGCATGTACTCATTAATTATTGTGGTCCATAACGATGGCGATATTAGAGTTAATGTATTGTGAATCTTCAAACATTTCTCAGCGTCCATAAAGCCACGTCAGGGAGAACCGAAAGAAGATAACTTTCATATTATGTAATACGAAAATAATCCTTAATTGAATAACCGTGTAGGCTATATAAGAAAGAGGCGACACGTCTACGAAACCACTCAAAACCCTTGTTATGTTATGTTAAAAGTGGTTTGGGCAAAATCAACTTAAAACACCTTGTAAACTGCTTTCCGTTAAGTTCTTTTATTCGCAAGTTACATTCAATCTCTACCCCGCCGTCAAACTAGTGGTAGTGCCAGTCCCTAGCATGAGGAAAGGAGGAGGGAGACGCTAATAATCGTTTTTAAGACACAGTATCGTTAGCCAACAACTAACTAACTGGATGGATCCACAGTTTAACGGCAGCTTATGACATCATAGGCCGTTGCCGCCGACAAAGATTATTTGTGGCATATTACAGCGTGACATTGCAAATAATATAGATTTTGAAAAGACTGATTTAAAGGTATCTAAATGCTGGATAAGGGAGGAGAGGCGCTATTTATCTTTGTTATGACACAGCGTCGTAAAACAGCAGATGACCAAAGCAACCAACGACATCGGCACACAGCGGTACACACTACAATACAATGCAATAAACGTCACGACAACAAACTATTTACGAACTATACTCTATCCCCAGTATGGTCTAGGGCGAGTATACGCAGAGATTTGTTACAAGTATTGTCTAGGACGACGCGATGTAGAGAGTTGCTTACACACATTCTACCGCTGGTCGGATCTTAGTACATAAAAAAACCAAGCACGCTTACTTACCGATGACGACTGTAAGATTTATATGGGTTCATGTAAACTTAGTGCATGTACTCATTAATTATTGTGGTCCATAACGATGGCGATATTAGTCAATTTAATGTGAATCTTCGATCATTTCTCAGCGTCCATAAAGCGTCCATAGGGCGAAATGACGTAGCAACTTGTCATAAGTATTCCTGGTCTCCCGGAACTTAGAGAACGTTTGGTGTCCCGTATTATTGGCGATGGTTTAAGAGTCACGAGATGTAGAATGATACGTCGAAGTTCAGATCAGGTAGGGAGGAAGGGAAGCCCGTAGCTAAGAAGGTAAACAAAAAGAGAAAGACTTGTGCTAGTAAACGAACGAACCCTGTTCTGAGAGACGGCCATCCTCAGGACGTTGCCCATTCGGATCATAGGGACCCTGGGCAAGTCCTTCACTCGCAATTGCTCATGCGCTTCGGCGTGAAATTCCGATTCAGTGTCCGCGCTGTAGTCGGGAGCGCCTCTGAGTAGAAATCTTGAAGGGGCGCTATAACAAGTGCTCATACATACATTCATACATGCATACATACATACATACATACATACATACATACATACATACATACATACATACATACATACATACATACATACATACATACATACATACACATACATACATATTATACATACATACATACATACATACATACATTACATGCATACATATATACATACATACATACATACATACATACATACATACATACATACAATACATACATACATACATACATACATACATACATACATACATACATACATACATACATACATACATACATTCATACATGCATGCATACATATACATACATACATACATACATACATACATACATACATACATACATACATACATACATACATACATTCATGCATGCATACATACATACATACATACATACATACATACGGCATTTACATACATACATACATACACACATACATACATACATACATACATACATACATAATGTAATGTAATGTAATTAGTAATTTATATAGCGCCGCTCACAGCCGAGGCCATTCAGTAGCGCTCCCAGTGCGAGAACCCCGAGAGAAGAAATATGTTTTAAGGAGAGAGAGAGATGAAGACAATGATCCAGAAAGGAAAGTCTCACGCAAAGTGAAGTGAAGGGCATTCCATAAGGAGGGCCCAATGATGGCAAAGGATCGAGTTCTGTTTGAGCAATCGTAGTCCCTAGCTCGTGGGACAAAGAAGTCAGATCGGTCCAGAGATCGTAAAGGCCGATGAGAAGATGCAGAAAGAGGAGGTTTAATGACATCCTTGAGGTTATTTTGTTAAAAGTCCCAGTTTGGATTTGAATGGACCAAAGCAAGGACTTTAAACTGAATGCGGTCAGAGAGGAAGCCAATGCAGTTGGTTAACCATGAATGATGATATATGGGAGTATTTAGGAAGGTGAGCAATCAATCGAGCAGCAGTATTGAGAACAGATTGAATAGGGCATAGACGGACCTTGGGAAGACCAATAAGTAGGGAGTTGACATACATACATACATACATACATACATACATGACATACATACATACATACATACATACATACATACATACATACATGGCTATCTACATACATACATGCATGCATACATACATACATACATACATGCATACATACATACATACATACTCTACACTATCCAATCAATTATTGAATAAAACGCCACTGGCGTCTTCTTGCTAGTCTGAGTTTGTGTGCAGGCCATACGTTGAGACCTGACGAGCAAAACGAAAATCATGGCCAAAAGTGAAACAATCACAGCATACTTTAAAAAAATTGACAAATCCACGGCGAATTCAAGGCACCAATTCAGAGTCACATTGTGTTCATAAAACGTTGATTTCAATGATTTGTTTACGACGTTACGTCAGCGCAGACAGTGTGTTACTTCGTCAGTGCGTAAAAATCATAGACCCTTAAATTACAGGACTGTAGGCGATCATGCTCGGGTCTTGGAACTTGGGTGCATTCTCAATTTACACTTTTTATCATAAAAAATTAATAAAGAGTTCCATTTGCATGAACTTTTTTTTATTCTGTTTGTTTCGACAAGAGCTATATCTGGGAAAACATTGACACTAAATTCTGGATAATTCAAGGTCATTTCAAGGTCAGAAAAAATTAAATCTAGCAAAAATCAGAGAAATATGGCCAGATCTCAGCCAATAATTTTTGAAATCGGCTATTTCTTTATTGTGTGTCTCTTCTTCATAAGGGCTACATGGGATAAGAAACAAGGCTATTAAATGTAAGGTGATCCAAGGTCATTTCAAGGTCAGAAAGGTCAATTTCAGAGGAAATCACCCAGATAGAACAAAATTTGGCTGAGTTATGGCCTTTTTCCTTGATTTTGAACTTTTGACCTTGAAATAGCATTGGATTGTGTTAATTTTTTGTCCTAGTTCTTAGGTAAGGTAGCCCTTATCGGTTCGAGCAAACAGGTAAAAGAATAATTAAAATGTAACAATATTTGTCTGAGCTATGACTATTGCCTCTGATTTTCTCTGAAATTGACCTTTTTGACCTTAAAATGACCTTGGATCGCCTTATTGCTATAGCTTTAATATCTCTGTGGCATTTGACATCTGTCGTGATAATAACTCCTACTACTGACGTCGTTAAATAGTGAATGTCTTACCCAACCAAAGCGAGCAAAATTATATTGGTAAGGTAATGTAAAGGATGCGACAATGAATAATTCGTAATTGTAACCAAAGATTTATATAGCTCCTCTTCAAGAGAGAGACTAGCTCTACAGAGGCGCCCAGACTAAATACGTACGCAGCCGTATTATTCGTATTCGTATTCGTATCTGACAAGCGCAAATCCAGTACAAAACATAGGCAAATAATTAATAGAGAATAATTAATTAATAAAAATTAGCATTTAGCAAATATTAATAGTTTTTGGAAAAGATTGTGAGGAAGCGCAGTCCCTTACATACCTAGTGTTTCTCAATAAAGGATATACTTACCTCTTATAACCTAGCTTTCGTCCTTTTATAAATAAAAGCAGAAGACAAACTTCGTTAGTTGTATTATGGTTAATCCCTGTTAAAACACGATGCTGCTAAACTATGAGCAAAAATTGTCTGTGATAATATTATTATGGTAGTGCCAGTCCTAGCCTGCATAAAGAATGAGGGCGACACAAGTAATCTTTGTTACGACATAGCGTCGATAAAAAGTAATCCAGCCACTACTAGCGTTGCCTAACACACAGTAACATTAGAAGTTGTAATATAAGTAGTGTCACGGTGGAGGTCAACGAGTCAGCAAACGACGCCCTACAAGAACGAACCGGAGGGGCTGGTGCGATGACCCCGGGTTGCTATCCCGGCCTAATTCAACACTTCCGTCGACCATCTCAGTTCAAGGGCAAGGCCGTGACCGACTGACCAAGCGTTATCAGCAGCAACCGATAGCAGCCGGAAGGATGCTGCCGTCACGATACAAGGCACCAGCTGCGAACCCGGGTTTGTGACCGACGGCCGCCGCAGCGATGACACCTGCACCTCACTGTGTTGATTAGAACTACTAAGACATTTCAGTATTTGTATGTAACTGATAAATGGCCAAACACACCGTTGGGGAACATAACCGAGATATTACATCATTTAAGTCATTTTTTACCATTTTTACCATATTTTACAAAAAATATTTCACCGGTAAATTTTACCATTTTTACCATATTTTACCAAAAATATTTCACCGGTAAATTTACATCACTAACGTGAACGCAGTTAACAAAATCAACGATGATGATGATTCCATTTGTTTAACGACATCCTTTGGCTGCTATAACTATGGCCGTCGACGCCTTTGTGTCTGTATTGTAAAATGAACGACAAATTCCAGTTATATAACGACTGAAGGAAACTTTTTAAAGGTGTCTAATGCCGCATAAAGAGGCGGGCGACGCAAATCATCTTTGTAGTGACACTTCTTCGTTGAACATCAACCAAGCAATCATTGTGCAAACAATTTATGGTTAATTCAAATGCGATAAATTGCGACATAAAAACGGTGATAACTGTTCGAAATAATTTCTGTCGGCGTCATCGGCAGTTCTTGCTCGTAATGCTACTAGTGCCAGTCCCATGCCTTAAGAAAGGAGGAGGGCGACCTCAACGACCCTGGCAGCCATAAGATGTCGTTAAACACTGAAGGCTAGTACTACTACTTCCGTTTAATGGTAGACTTAGGATCACTGGACTGGCACGATTACTGAGAGTTTAATTTAAGCCAATGTATATCAGACGTATAAAGATTCCGGTTCCCTTCTGAACTCCTACACATACTTCTCCACATTTTTCGTCCTTTATTACATATTCCAATTCATTTTTATTCCTCATTTTGAGTTCTGTTCCTGTAATTCTTTACCTATGTCATTTAAAGACTAAATGATGCTTTGAATAGCACAAAAGTGGCGCTAAATAAGATTTATAATAGATCAGACTAAATCCGATCATAGGAGATCTGATCAGATCAAATTCGATTAGATTGCATAGGTTTCAAAGTGATGCAATTCTTGAATTTGTTGTTTCGATGGTAGATATCATGAGATCAGTTTTAACAGAGGTCAGAGGTTATTTGCCTTGCGTTGTGTAAGTTTGTGTTTGCGGAGGCTGGAACTGGCCTCTATTCGTTCTCCAAAATGTGAAGCATTCGTTAGGTTTCTCTCCAGTGTGTAACACACGATATGTGTTTCAACCGCTCGATGTTGGGAATCACGATCGCACGAATCTCAGGACAACGTTTCTCTTCTGCAGATTATACAATGATAGCACATTATGCAAATGCATCCAGGCCCTCCGAGAGGGGAGGCAGAGGGGAAATTCCCAGGGCCCCGGCGACTTTTAGGGCCCGGGCTGGGCCCGAAATCAACTTATGAAAAATATTATGATCATCATACAAAGTTTATATATTTATGCCTTTTAAAATATAATATTACAGACACTTAACTACAATAGTTGCATATTATAAATATAACTTTTTAGGGTTGTACCAGCACTATTATTTTTTCTGTTTGATTTAAAAAAAATTCACATAAAGTCCAAGGATAGTTTGGGGCCCGTGACTACTCTGCCTGGGGGCCCGGAATTTCTGTCGTCAGCCCTGAATGCATCGTTATGGTAAAGTAATGTAATAATTATAAGGTCAGGTCATGCTATACAATCCGCCCCATCAGTGGTCGTCTTACAAATCTCTTTTAGCACTATAATATTAAATTGCTCTAGAAGTAATAATTATTGCTCAACACCTCTTTTGACACTACTATTCGATCTAGTCGTAATACAGTCAACACCTCTTTTAATAGTAATTCTTTACCTTATATATAAAAGCAGAAGAATATTTTATGTTTTCGTAAAAGGTACCAAAAAATTACAAACTTCATGTCTTACTTGCATGTTTGACAAATATCAATCAAGCTGTATTAAGAACATTAAATGTAATAGATTGAGAATCTCGGATGAAGTTTCAGTTCGCTTTTATTATCAACGCAGTAGCATGATAAATGATAAAGAGTTGTCATATTCACTGTTTGAATATATTTCTTTAATAATGCTTGATTTGACTGATTGTTGACTTCTTAAAAATTCAAAAGTGGACTTCATGTTTAACTTTCATGTCTTCTGCATCGAAAACAACTACTTTGGAGACATCTTTTGCCGTCGCCTCAAACAAATTTTGAACATTATAAAATACTATATGCCGTAGTGCTGGGTACAGAATTTCTTAACGACGTTGGTGTCATAGCAAAATGATTAGCTTCGCCCCTCCTTAATCCTGGTTTGGAACGTCCATTAACATAGTACGGATTATTGCTCAGTTTATGTAAAAAACTAGATACAGAATAGAATCCAGAGATTTACGGCATGTAATGATATCAATAGACGTGGACGTCAGCAAAATTATGTTGAGCGTTTCATACTGATCGTATATGGCATAATAGCGAAATTTACGTTTATTTTCCTATTCCTTTCGTATTACGGAGTTAAAATGCGTTTTCACCTTAACATAGACAGAAGTTTAACACCCCGATATTATTTTATCGTTTGGATTGGATCCACAGTTTAACGGCAGCTTATGACAACATAGGCCGTTGCCGCCGACAAAGATTGAGTTTTGGCATAATACAGCACTTCACTATATATATTATTTTATTTTTATTTTTTAATCGTTTTTCTATCACTGAATTATTTATAGCTTGGTTGAAACCGGTTTTAAAGGTGTTGACTGAGACCATTGCAATATCGATTGCTTAAGGACATCTTCTGACGTTCAGTCTTACGCACCAAAGGATGGCATCTTATTTTCTGACAATAATAAGAAGATAGATTCTTTTTAACGACACCGTGTTGTAACGACGTTGATTAGCGTCGCCCTCTTCCTTTATTCAGGCTTCGGACTGGCGCCACCCGGAAATATCTGACGTCTGCTAAGGTCGATGACGTCGACTTTACTGAACGCATGCTTGGCACATTAAGTGCTAATTTTCTTCATTGCTCGTTGGATGGACGCAGAGTTTAACGACATCTTATGGCAACAAAGGCCGTTGACGTCGACAGAAATTATTGTCATCGTTCGCATGGCATAATACAACCTTCGGAATATGAACTGCACTTCTCGTTGAATGAATGCCTTTTGAGCAGATGAATGCATTTTAAAGATGTCTCTGTAGAGTTTGCCCTAAAAGATGGTAGCCTACTTTTAAGTTAAATATAATATAAGGTAGAAAGTATTAAGAGTTTTATTTTCTTGTATAACTTCTGGCCGTAGGGGCCGTTCTGAGCCCTTCGTAATAATAATCGATACTAAATTCGGGGTGATGCCCAATCCGATGATTAAACGCGTATTCAAATTTATATAATATTGGATGCAACCAGTTTAAAGGTGTCTTCTAGGTACAGTTTAACGACATCTACTGGGAACTCCGCCACTACACGTAGTTCCAATAAGAAACATACCGTCGCGTTTCAAAGGTGACCAAAACAATACCAGGGCCTGAAAATCAATGATTTCCGACCCTCCGAGAGGTTGTAAGAGACGCCTACTGGACGCCCTCGCCAGACATGCATAAGACCGGTGGACGATAACCTGCGTCCACTCAACCTTGGTCTGCACACGGCCTCGAGACGAGCCCAGAATTATAGAGATTTCTGTTTGTATGTTGTGGCTAGTTGATGGCGATGCCAACCTAAGCGGCCATCTTTATGTTATCTGTAGAAGTCATTAGATTAGTTGAGATATAATAATAATAATAATAATAATAATAATAATAATAATAATAATAATAATAATAATAATAATAATAATAATAATAATAATAATAATAATAATAATAATAATAATAATAATAATAATAATAATAATAATAATAATAATAATAATAATAATAATATATTATTATTATTATTATCATTATTATTTTTTTTCGCCCGAGTATAATCCCTCAGGCTCTAAGAAACTATATTATGAGGAGCGTTTTCGTTCTGGAGTTAACGGTCATCCTCACCGGTCAATTGCATAAAGGTGCCTCGAAATGCGTTATAATAATAATAATAATACAGTATATTATATAGTATTTAACTCCATTAATAGTTGAACATAACGCTACTGCTGTTTATTGGTAGTAGGCCTAAATTTCATGTTTCAGCGAGTCTACGCCTTCCTTCATGAAGCGTTTATCTTATTTAGGCAAATATTATAGTTCTGTTTGAATTTTTTTTATGTATTTAAATTCATTTTCGAAAACATTATTCGAAAATGAATTTAAATACAACAAAAACTTTAAAAACGTCAACATCCTATCAGAAATGGAATCCAAGACAGAAAACGAGAAAAGAAAACTGATGAAAACACTACATGAAAATGAACTGAAATACATCAAAAACTTTAAAGACGTCAACGGCCTTTGTAGCTATAAGATGTCGTTAAACATTGGATAAATAAATAAATAGTTGGAAGGTAAGGTCTATGGCTATAGCTCCGGAGACCAAAAAGTCGTTGTATATTTTGTATTGCAGCAAATGCTACATATTTTGTCACACACGTAATTACAAGGAAGGTAACTTTTATAGGTTCAAGTGTAATTAGACACCTTTATACTGGTTTCATCCGAAATTATATAAATGAGAATATGCGTCCGGTAGTCAGTCGGTTTCCAACATTCGCATAACGCTGGTCTGAAGAGCTAAGAACGGTCGTAACAGCCACAAGATGTCGATAAATAATAAGTAACTTTACTATTTACTACCTCATAATTATGTAGGCCTAATAATTTACAAATAATATAAAATTAGGTTTAAGTTAAAAGTAACAATTTTTAGGTCGAAGTATACAGAGATACCTTTAAAATTCTTTTACCCGCTCATATATATATATTCGTCAAAAGGCGTTCCATGATTAGGATAGCTCTGAAATATGCTACGAATGCTGTATTACGCCATACCCACGCTGACAATAATATTTTTCGGTATAATTTCTGTAGACGTCATCGCCCTTTGTTGCCAGAATACGTCGTTATTAAACTCTGTAGCCATCCAACGAGCAATGAAGAAAATTAGTTTCCACTTAATGGGCCAAGCATGGATATCATAAATTCGATGTTAGCGGGAGGCCTTAGCAGACGTGTAATATGCCCAAATAATTTCTATCGATAGCCACGGCTTTTTTTGTCATAAGCTGTCGTTAAACTCTTTATCCATCCATTCAAAGATAAAAAATATCGTTCATCCTATTGACATAATAAACTTAAGTTTGGCTGTTTTGCCAAGGAAACGTTGAGAATTGTTCAGCATAATTCTGATGCCATAAGATGCCGCTAATCTCTGGATTCTAGTCTGTAGGCTACCTATTCTTTAAACCGAATAATTACCCGTCCTCTTGTAGTGCCAGTCCCAAGCCAGGATTTAGGAGGTTCGATGCTAATCATTTTGCTATGACACCAACGTCATTAAGAAATTCTGTACGTAACACTACGGTAAATATTTGCTCTAAATTTCTTCGAGCCGACATCGACGCCTTTGAAGACAAAAGATGTTGCCAAAGTAGTTGTTTCAATGCAATCGGCAGTGGAGACGCCAGGATTTCTGATTGGGGGGGGGCTAAAGCTCCAAGCCCTTCCCCTTTGTCCCGTCCTCCCTGTGATTTGCAGTGATTTCCACACTTTGGGGGGCTGAGCCGCAGATTTGGGGGGACTGAGCCGCAGCTAAGCCCCCATATCCACTCTAGCGCCGCCACTGGCAATCGGTACGTTATTACCTTGACTGATTAGTCATTGACTTCGTAGCTCGGTACAAATACAATGTGTTATGTTAGGTTAAAGATAGTTGAATTAGTGTAAAACTAGTTGCAGATATTGGATTATCGAGTGGAGACTCATTTTCCCCTAAATACTATCCCCCCTCCCTCCCGAGGAACGTCATGAATCAACATCAAAAATAAGAAACACTTGACTTCGAACCCCGAACGCAGGGTTTAAAGGACGTTGCCCTTTACCAATGCCCAACCTCTACCCCATTTGTTGACCAGTAAAGCACTTAAATGCAGATGACGAGTATAGTTGCATCACAATATTATGAAAGTATTTTTGATTGCTCTTTGGAGAATAATTGTGTAAACGGTACCCATATCTTATGGCGCTCTTTTTAGACACCTTTAATAAATTATGAACAGACGCTATATAGTCGAAAGACCTTGTAGCCGCTTGGTTAAAGAGCTGTAAATGTCAAAATAATTTCTGTCGACGGCAACAGCCTTTGTTGTCACACGCAGTCGTTAAACTATGGATCCTTCCTTCCGACTCTTTAGACACCTTTAAAATGTAGTCGACCGATTCTATATAGGTATCGGACACGATACCTGAATAGCTTACGCAAAATAAACCCCATGTTTCTCTATTTCATTCATTCATTCATTCATTCAAAACATTTATATAGCGCCTCTTCAAGAAACTACTCAGAAGCGCTCCCGGCCCAGCCACGACTAAAGAAAAAGACTTGAGGGACTTGTAGAACCCTGCCGGTTGGCTCACAAGTAAAGAGCGGAGCTTAAGCGGAGGTCATTCCAGGTGGAAGGTCCCACAACCGAAAAAGCACGGCGCTGCTTAATAGCCAAGCGTGCCCGTGGAACTAGGAGCTCACCCCTCGTCGTAGAACGAAGCGCCCGACGCGCTGCAACGTCGGACACTGGGCGGCAAATATCACGCAAGTAAGATGGAGCACAGCCAAGAACGCAGCGAGAAACTAGAGCAGCAGTGCGGTATGAGATCCGCTGAGAGATAGGCAGCCAGTGCAACACATCACGTATGTATGCAGAGACAGGAGATAACTTAGGTAGTCGTCCAATGAGACGAGCAGCCGAGCGTAGAACTCGATCTAGTCGCCCCAGAACCCCAAGAGGAAGGCCAGCGAGTAGGGAGCAACAGTTGTCAATTCGACTGGTAACAAAGGCGTGAACAAGGACCACGACCGCATCATGAGAAAGAGAGCGAGAGACCACTCGAAGCTGACGAAGCTGATAATAACAACTCCGTGCAACCAGGCTCACATGTTGAGACAAAGTAAGCTCAGAGTCAAGAGTAAGTCCCAGATCACGAACTGTAACTGAAAAGGTTATGTGAGGAAAGAGCAAGGTAAGTTGGGAAAAGTCGATACCCTGAAGTTGCCTACGACCACCCAACCAAATAAGTTGTGTTTTAGAGGGATTTAAGAGTAGCCGATTGGAGGCCATCCAAGAAGAGAGGACATCCATAGTCAGACACATCTGGCTTACAGTAGCCACCGCATCCGCCGAATGGGTGTGGATGTAGGCTTGCACATCATCGGCAAATAGTTGGTGCAGAAGCCTCTGAGATGCGAGCAAGGGGCAGAGATCAGCAGTATAAAGAAGGTATAGCAGTGGGCCCAGGACAGAACCCTGGGGCACCCCAAAAGGAGCAGGGACCCAAAGAGACCTGGACGAACCAAGGACTACACAGTTTGAGCGGTCAGTTAAGAAGGATGTAAGCCAATCCAGAGGCTGATCCACCAAGCCAAAGGAAGTAGAGAGACGCTGTAAGAGAATGGAGTGGTCCACAGAGTCAAAGGCAGAGCTTACGTCAAAGAGAGCAAGAAGAGTAACCTGACCACGGTCAATTGCGCTATAGAAGTCTGACAAAAGTCGAAGCAGGAGAGTCTCCGTGGAGTGATTCCGATGGAAACCCGACTGCTGCTGCTATTTGTTCGCAATCTGAAGCGGTACTGCTCCAAACATAAATCCAAGCAGCGTACATCTCAGGAGACACTGTAGTTGATTGGTACGAGTACTCTCATTGGCCACCTTAAAGGCGGCCACTCTAATTGTTTGGAAAGACCTAGATGTTCCCTCGAAAAAAAACCCAGAAAAACCTAGACAGCTTTAATATTAAAATGAGGAATTAAACAGAATCGGAATTTGATATGCAAGACTAAAACTATGGAGAATTTACTGAGGCATGAAATATATGTCAGTGTTGAAAGTGAAGGAATGCGAAGGAACCGCAATTTCTATACGTCTGATAAATACTGGTTTTAATTAATCTCTAAGTAGGCTTATCGTGATAGTCCGATGGTTCTAAGTCTGCAGTAGTAGTTGTCAGGTTTTAATGACATCTTATTGCTGCAAAGGCCGTAACGTCGACCTCTTCCTTTCTCCATGCTTGGTACAACTAGAGGCAGTGGCGGATTTCACCGGTCCATAGTTTAGCGAAATCTATGGCAATAAAGGGTTTTACGTCGACAGAAATTATTTTCAACATTTTCACCGCATACATTTAACGACCAACCACTGTAACTAAATTAAAGGATGGTTGGATCCATAGTTCAAAGACAGCTTATGGCACCAAAGGCCGTTGCAATCGCCAACAATTATTTTTGGATAATGCAGCTTATCATAATTATTGAAGGAAGGATGGATCACAAGTTTAACGACAGCTGATGACAACAAAAGCAATTGACGTTGGTTGTTTGTTTACTGTTTAACGACACAGTGTGGTAACAAAGATCATTAGCGTCGCCCTCCTCCATCATCCAGGCTTGGGACTGGCACTGTCAGAGTACAAACAGTGGCTGAGTTTAAAAGATGCTGTTTGAGTTAAAGAAGGTATTTCCACAGTTTAACGACAGCTTATGACAACAATGGCCGTAGCCGTCGACAGAGATTATTTTGGCGTATTACCGCTCGTTACGACGCTTTTCTTTTTGCTTGTTTACTGTTTAACGACCATTGTGCTGTATTGAGGGTCTAGCCCCTCCTTACTTGCGGGAGCTCTACTGCTCCACACACATGCGTCCAGCGCCGTTGCTTTCTCCGCTCAGCCGCACAGGCTGAGCTCATTGTTCCTCGTTCGAGGACTGCTCTCAGGCAGCGTCGCGCCTTCTCCGTGGCGGGCCCTTCAACATGGAATGGGCTCCCTACCATGCTTCGTCTAACACCTGCTGGCCACTCTGCTTCATTTCTCACTACTCTTAAGACTGTTCTATTCGACCGGGGTTGGGCTGGGAGCGCCTCTGAGTAGGCATCCTTGAAGGGCGCTATATAAATTTTCTGATATAAATAAATAAATAAATAAACAAAGACCATTAGCGTCGCCCTCCTCCTCTATTCAGGCTTGGGACTCGCACTGTCAGAAAGCGAACAGTGGCGGAATTTCGTTACGACGCGGTGTGTCCACAGTTTAACGGCAGCTTATGACAACATAGGCCGTTGCCGCCGACAAAGATTAGTTTTGGCATATTACAGCTCTAACGCTATTCGTCTGCTTTTACTTATAGGGCTAAAGAAAACGTAAAAGTGGTGTCGTAAGAAACTGCGTTATTTCCCCTCATAATACATCCATGAGATGTCGTTAAACACTTGCGTTT
Organism: Aporrectodea caliginosa; assembly: GCA_020284085.1. Lineage (NCBI taxonomy): Eukaryota > Metazoa > Annelida > Clitellata > Crassiclitellata > Lumbricidae > Aporrectodea > Aporrectodea caliginosa. The sequence goes on from JACEVL010000957.1 coordinate 202,117, forward strand.
CTAACGATATCTTTTGACTACTAGTAATTTCTACTTATTGTTAATTTCTATTAATTAATTGTTCTCTAATATGTATTTTTCTATGTTTTGAACTGGATTTGCGCTTGTCAGACACTCATGCTACGGTAAAAAAAACTTTGGAAAGCGTTTCGTATCGAGTTCAGTGGCCTTTGGTCTTTAAAACAGGTCGTAAAAGTTATGGTCAAATACAAGTACAGGTAAATAAAAGCAGACGTTAACGATGTTGTAATTCAGAAGATACCGTTCAAACATCAGATAGTGTAACGCACTACTTAGACACCTTTAAAACAATAATAAAGAACACTATATATAAAACTTTGCCAAATCCTCAATGTTCTCTTCCGTTTTTTTTCGTTAGGTATTTGGATGCAATTTCGATGACCAACAATAGAACAAATGAAAATTCTCCCAAAAGGACAGTCGTAAAATACTATTATTAAAATGCTATATATAATTTTAATTCTAAATTATTGCTACGGCCTTTGATATCACAATGACGACGTTAAGCTTTGGAGATAATAATAATAATAATAATAATAATAATAATAATAATAATAATAATAATAATAATAATAATAATAATAATAATAATAATAATAATAATAATAATAATAATAATAATAATAATAATAATAATAATAATAATAATAATATCTTTTCTTTAATAAGCGCCTGATAAACGCACTGCGCTGTACATTTACATGTTATGCAATTTAAATCTTAACTACTAACAGAACAGACAGCCTGCAATACAACGGCGCTAATAGCAGCCTACAAAGCATATCCGCCCAAGGGGGCTCGAACTCGGTACCTCTCGGTCTTCGTGCCAGATGTTATCCAATGCGCCACCGGGCATAAGTCCAAAGTATGGAGATATGAAGGGCGACGCTAATCATCATTGTCATGACACGGTGTCGTTATAAATAGTAATCTACTGCCAAGCATGTATGACACCAAGACAACACAGCTCACTGAGAAAAGATAGAGCACAGCCTTAAGGCAAATACACTTAGCATTAAGACCTTAAACTCTGTGAATTTGTGCGTCACCGACCAGCGTTGGGCCTGCATTGTAACCTGTTTGGACACGATAGCTTACATGTATCGTGTTGCAAGGCGAACATTCAAACCAAACAGCTACATGTAAATTATGGCAGAAAAGTTTCAGTTTTGAGGCAAATCTAACAATCAATCGCCAAAAGACAAGTTTTGTTAATTGTCCATTAACAAAACATGATCTTTGATTAGGAATCGGAACTGTGTAGGCTATAATATTATACTCTTTCTAACCAAAACTGTTTCTTAATATTAATGCTGGAAAAAAAGATACGGGGCTTTTTCAGTAAGTACTTATGAAGTGAGTTTATTTTTATTTAAATCCATATGAAAAACGACAAAATAATTATTAGGTCGACAAAATCAACGTCCTCCTGTTTTCTTAAATTTTAGTTACTGCTTTGTTACATTATCCGGGAAATTCGGGACTAGTTGAATCATTAACACAGAAATATCAATTACAAATATATCACTTTTAAGTTACAAATGAAAAAACCCATCAAACCTCTGAGTAGACAGTGACGTGGGGAATTTCCCCACGGGAAAACCGCGGTAACCGATTAAATCACGCGGTTATGGGAACAACAATTGCGGTAAGACCGCGTTAATGGGGTTGACGCTCGTGCATTAGTCTGCTATTATCTCATCGACCGCTGTAATGGGAAGTGAGCCGACGATAGATCCGGGTGATGTTAAGAACTTGAGAACTGACAAGGAGATTTTTATATTTCCTGATCCCTAATTGTCAGAAATAGTCAGGACTTGGTTAATGCAAACTGTCGATGAGATAATAGCAGACTAATGCAGTCAGCAATAGAAATAGCTTTGAAAGCTAAAACTGATATTTTTTAACATTTGAATTGGTGTAAACTTTTGCGGGAATGTGATGTCGTGCTGCGGGAATGGGGTGAAGATGGGGAGAAAACCTGCGGGAATGGGGTGAGGATGGGGAGAAAACCTGCAGGGGATGGGGCTGGGATGGGGACAAACCTGCGGGGATGGGGCGGGATGGGTAAGACTTAATTGTTGCGGGGGCGGGGATGGGGACGAGATTGTCTTCCCTGTCACTCTCTACTTCTGAGGATTTTGCCAAAGACACCCAGCACTTCTGAGAAAGTTACGTTCCAAAGCTTGGGTGCAGTGTGTTGAGATCTGACGGTTATAAAATATCGTTAAACTATTCTAAGCCACTAAACCAATTGAGTAAAGTGAGGTAAGTCGACGTCAAAGGCCGTGGCATCAACAAGATTTCGCTGAAAAATTGAATAATGTCACGCACTCGTTAGACACCTTTATAACGTTGCAGGAAGCCATAATATAGTCATCTGCTACGTTGGCCAATTCGTTCGTACGAAAAGGTCATATTGTAGATGTATCAAGCAACAGGATCGGTTAGGAATGTTCGAAATAATTTCTGTCGACGTCAACTGCCTTTGTGGTAATAAGAATCTGATGTCGACAAATTCTCGATCCTCCTCGCATTTCAATAACTCTGACAGTGCGAGTCCCAAGCTTAGAGAAAGAAATAGTGCGACGCTAATCATGTTTGTTATGAAATAGCGTCGTTAAACAGCAACCTATTCTCGTTTCCTGAAGGTTCGTTTAGATTTGAAATAGGAATTCAGAAAAAAACTCTATTAACCCTTTGGAAGTGAGGTGAAGCATTGGAACGTTTCAGGTGAGGTGGGGTAGGACATACCCCAATACATATTTTTAGTTGCAAGTCAAAATATCAACTACATAACATTTATTGTGAGCTAAACTATAGTTTTGTAACCAACTATCAGTTAGACTGGTGATTATCGGGAGCAAATAACTGTTTTCAATCATAATTGAAATGGCCAGCGCGTTGACGCACAAAATCAAAGCGGCCCTCTACAATATCATCTTCGTGGCCCTTGAAAAATGTAACGTTTGCGAACACGTGACATAATATCCGTAACGATGGATCAATTTTGCATCGATACAAAACTATAAATCTAATATCTGCAATATCTTTTATTATCGCCCATTTTTTTCTGGACTGAGCCGTTTCTTTTTTTAAATTAATTAAAATCAACATGTATATCAACATGTACGAAAAATTATAATTTCACTTTAATATGCAGCAAAATAAAAGAATTGTGCGTTCAAAAGCATCCTAAATTGTTGTAAAGTGTCCGTATTTCACATTCACTAAGGTAGACAAAAATAATCCAAGCTGGTTCCACTTTTTCCGTAGAAAACGCAGCGTATAATAGCTCTGGGGTGTGTCATACCCCACCTCACCTCCAAAGGGTTAACCAGTTTTCGACGAAATCCATCAGCCTATGATTTCAATTTGCCTCAGGGTCCACTTTGCTAAATGTTACCCCATTACGCCGTCGTGTATACAAAAATAAAAACTATTGACAATCGGGTACTGCAGATCAAGTTACCAGGTAAGTGGTCGCCAGTCATTGGCGCAGAAAACATACTAAGTGATCTCAATTATGCGACAGTATCAGCTCAGGTTTTTGAAGGTGAGGGGTTGGGCGCAGTTTTTAAAAGGAGAGGACCCTAATGTAGGATTTTATTGTTGCTTTATCGTAATCGAGTTTTGAGATTTCTCGAGATTATGCCATAGGCACTTGAGATTTCTACAGTGACCAAACACCGTGACGCGGGAACCAGCTTATTCAGAGGAGCTCAGTCGAAACAAAATGGATTCGAAGGCAACGTCAGAATCGGTTTAAGGTCACGATCCAAAAAGTGAGGCAGGCAGACAGTCAGACGGCTACGGTGGATGGTGTTTAGAACTGGAAAGATGAGAGAGTTAAAAGAAGACATTCAGACGATCATTTTTAAACCTTGAGAATATCTCTCGTCTGTTTTAGTAATCGTTTTTAGGTGTATTAAGTATCTGCCTTCTCAAATCTTCCACAAGTGTATGGCTTCTCTTTCTCACTTATTTTCCCATTAATATGATATACCCGGTGACTTCCATGCATATAATAGTAGTCAAAATAGATCGCGAGACGTAAGCATAATAATGAGAAAAAGAAGAGCAATCACTAACACACCTCTTTTATTTTTATATCCTCGCTCTAAGTACGACCAGAAAAACAACGTTATTACTCGTTGGCAATCCCATCGTCTGAGAGCTATAGTTTGGTAGATGCAAACGGCCTTGGCAGCCGCAGGATATAATTACAAAATGGGGCTTCAGTGTAGACTAAGGTTAACGTCCACCGAAGTCATGTCGCTAAACAGTGATATCTACTAGGCCTATTGCTAAAAATTAATGATCGGTTTTTTTATCTCGTCGATGGAGCTCCAATCTCTGACCGAATCGTCGTCAATTTTTCTCGGATTATTTGCTCAAGACAGGAAACAGGAAATACATGACGTCAAATCTTTATCTTTCGGCGAAGATCTTCCTTTGAGTTCCATTCCATTTCCATTTCAACAGACGGAAGATCACTCTCTGTCTATTTTGTTGATCTATTTTCTCCGCTGACATCCGTCTCATCCCAACCGATCGATGATCAGATTGAAAAAGTCTGGAACAAATTGGAAACGTCACTGAGTGCAGAAGGGAATGACCAAAGTCGTGTGCATTATTATAACGGCGCCATAGATGTCATGGAGTAGTTTGGATTAGATAATAGACAAGGGTGGTGGAGAGGTTTCGATAGTTTATCTCACGTCATCTCGTGAGGTAGTCGTACATTATTAATCCTACAGTTAAAATAGATGGATGGATGGATCCAGAGTTTAACTACATCTTATGACAACAAAGACTATGTTGACCGAGTCGTTATAATTTTATATAGCCTGGAATTACAAAATGTTTAAGGTATTCAAGAAGAAGTCGCCCTTAAAGGTGTGGATGTTATTGCAGTTGCATGAGTTGGATTGTTATTTAGCGTAGGATGGACAGTTGACCCACCAATTGCTAGTTGAGGGGTTAGTTTGGGCCAATGTTAATGAACCAGCAGCCGAAAAACTCGTGAAAATTATACCACTATTGCGTTGTTTGCTTTATAATTCGGTACATAAAAGGTTACGCGTGTTAGGGCGACGACAGCTTGGACACCTTTCACCCAACTCTTCCAAGACTCAATTGATCTGGCTTGGGACTAAACTGTGGATTCCAGTAGTCAGTAGTTATCTCCTATAATCTCTTATCGATGGTCTGAAGAGCTAAGAACGGCCACAAGATGTCGTTAAAATTTAATAATAAGTACCTTTACTATTTACTACCTCATAATTATGTAGGCTTAACAATTTACAAATAATATAAAATTAGGTTTACGTTGAGAGTAATCGTTTTTATCAAATTTTTATTCAAAAAAGTATAATGGTAAATAGTGAATGTTGTCACAAGATGCTAAACTGAAAATTAATAAATAATCACTTAAAAGAGTACAAGTAGAATAAGAATCTAACGTCATGATATTATTATAATTAAATTTGTATCGAATCATTTAATCACAGTGTGTGTATAACAGAAAGTAGGCCTAACCGATGCATTACTTTATGTTGTTTAACATTGAATTTTGTGACATTGTAAGGATTTATTTTGACACCTTTAAATGGTGTCGTTTGGACGTTAAATTTCTCGTTTTCATTGTATGGTATAAGCTTACATTGTGAATTGTCGTCAACGGCCTTTGATGTCATAAGGCGACGTTAAACCTTTGATTAATAAATAAGTAATCGTTTTAGATCGAAGTATACAGAGACACCCTTAAAATTCTTTCATCCGCTCCTATAATTGTATTCGTCAAACGACGTTCTTCATTTTCATTTTCAACAATCCATTTAACTGAAGCAATTAAATGGATTGTTGAAAATGAAAATGAAGAAGCAAATAAATATATAATATTTACTGATTCATTAAGTGTAGCCACATCAATAAAAGAGAATAGATCTTGTTCACGGCCTAATCTATTTCTTGAATTTTTAGATAATATTAATAAACTAAAACATAGTATTGTTCTCATAGCATGGATTCCTAGCCATATTGGTTTATCTGGAAATGAAATGGCAGACACGCTGGCAAAGAAGGGGCTGGAAATATCTGTGATTAATTCAACAAATTATTTAGAATTAAAAGAAATCTATTCCTTAATAAGGAATTATGTAATAAATAAATGGCAAATTGAATATAACCTTGAATCAAAAGGAAGATTCTATAAATCTATTCAACCTTTGGTGTCCACAAATATAAAATTTATAGACTCTCCAAGGAAACGTGAAGTTCAAATTACCAGACTTAGAATGGGACATATCTTAAGTAATACATGGTTGAAACATATAGGTAAAAGCCTAACGGACTTATGTGCTGAATGTCAGGTGCCTGACACTATTCATCATATATTAATTGCTTGTAAAAAACACGACATATCAAAATTAATATTTGAAAAATGTGCAAAGAAAAAAGTGGAATGCACTGTTGAAAATATATTGTCTATTCCAGATATTTATCTCGAAGTATATAGCATACTCATGATTATAACTAATGGGAAAATTATGTAGAGATTATTAATAAATAGTGTAAATATTATCTGAAAATACTCTCTGCAGGTAATATGTGTAACTACATAACTTAGATAACGGCAATAAATATTGACTAATGCGGCTGGATAGCGGTTGCTGGAGTAGAACATCATAACTTGCTTCAGAATAATGGTCTCTGATTATAGCAATTGAATTGGTTTGTTTATGGTGAGAAATGTATGGTTTTCTAATTTGAATGTGTTTTTTTTTATTGGATAGAACTGATGCTTAACAATGTTTTTAATATTCTTGGTCTTTAGTTATTACTTAAAACTAGTTTGAAAATGTTTATGTATAGGATTCATTTTGAGTTAATTGTAATTGATAAAATCAACATTTAATAATATTGATGCTTTGATTGGCATGTTGATATTGATTATTGAATCTGTTTGTACTATTCTTGATGGACTAAGAATATTGAACATTGATTGATTGTAAATGTAAAATTGATAGCTTGATGTTAATTTAGAGATAGATGTGATGCTCTGCAAATATTGTAATTAGGAATAAGAATTAAGTTAGATTAAAATTGAGGAGAAAACAGTTATTAATAGAGCCTATATGGTCGCCAAAAAAATTAATGAAAAGCCTGTACGGCTAGAAGATTAATTTTGTTTCTTTTTAATATCAAAAAAAGAAGGAAAAAAGGAGAAAAAAGAACAATCACCTGTCAAATTTCATCGTTGCAACTTCCTGTCAGAAAAGAAGCAAAGATAAGAAAAGAGAAAGAATTCTGATGAAAAACATTATTCGAAAATGAACTTAAATACGTCAAAAACTTTAAAGTCGTCAATATCCTTTCAGAAATAGAATCCAAGACGGAAAAAAGATAAAGAAAACTGATGAAAACACTACACGAAAATGAACTGAAATGCATCAAAAACTTTAAAGACGTCAACGGCCTTTGTTGCTAAAAGATGTCATTAAACATTGGATAAATAAATAAACGTTCAACAATAATGTATGGGTAAATCTGAAATATAATATTGGAAGGTTGTAACACGTCATACCAACGGTGACAATAAATTGTTCGAAATATTTTCCGTCGACGTCAACGCCCTTTGTTGCCATAAGACGTCACTACAAAAAATCAAAGCCGGGATGCATTTTCACCGATCCAAGGTGAGTACAGCAAAAACTATCGGATTAATCAGGGTAATTTATCATTTTTGCGCTCTACATTATTTTATATAGGATAATTTTAAATAGAAGTTGGATTTATGACATTAACTTATGCTTCAGTATATGTTGGATTGATGAAAATGATTCTTGCATAAATAGAAGATGGACTGAAGAAGAAATAATTCTTGCTTAAATAGAAGCTGGATTGATGAAAAATACATCTTGCGTAAGAAGAAGTTGGATTGATAACAGATATCCTGGACATTGGTTTTGAAATGCCATGTGTATAAATTATTTAGAAAGCAAAAACGACAAATTACTCTGATTACTCCGATAATATTTGCTGTACTCACCTTGGATCGGCGAAAATGGAGCCGGGATTGTGGAGGTTTGACGCTAATCGTTTTGCTATGACACCAACGTCCGTCATAATAATTTCGTTATTAAACTATATATCCATCCAACGGGCAATGAAGAAAATTAGTTGTCCCTTAATGGGCCAAGCATGGATATGGCAAAGTCGACGTCAGCGGGCCGCCTTAGCAGACGTGTAATATGCCAAAAATAATTTCGGTCGACGGCAACGGCCTTTGTTATCTTCAGCTGTCGGTAAACTCTTTATCCATCCATTCAAAGATAAATATATCGTGCAGCCTATTGACATAATACACTTAAGTTTCGTTGTTATTCCAAGGAAACGTTGAGAATTGTTCAGCATAATTCTGATGCCCTAAACTTTGGATTCTAGTTTGTACCTATTCTCTAAGCTGAACAATTGTCCGAACTGTTGTAGTGCCAGTCCCAAGCCAGGATTTAGGAGGTGGGACGCTATTCACTTCGCTATGACACCAACGTGTGTTGAGAACTTGAGTTCTGAAGGCCAGTATGTGTCGTTAAACAATTCTATGCCTCTACATCAATTATTGAGTAAAGTGCATTGGATAATGCCATGCTCGGTTAGACACCTTTATAACGTTGCTATCAGCCCTATAAGATAACCAGCTACGTTTCTAGTTCACTCAGATAGAGATCAAATTACAATAGATTACGGGCAACGATTAAAAATTTTAATCGAAATAAATCGCACGATTAACAATTTTAATAACGCGAATAATTTTTTACGCATTTCACAATATAGATAATAAGTAAAACTACTCTAACGATGAGTAGCTTCGTTGAAAAGCGTTAGATAAATGCTTGCAGTCAATTAACAAAAAGCAAACATGCTTTTACTAGGCCTACTTATTTTTACTTTTTAGTTTTTACTTTAAAGTTCAAAGTTTAAACTGAACGGTTTTATGAAGAATTTTTAAGCGCATTTCTTGAAATAATTGGGTGCATTGACAATCGCGTTAAATGCGTTAACAAATTTAATCGCGTCAATTAATTAACGCATTAATCGCGATAATAACGCGTTAAATGCCCAGCCCTACAATAGACGTATCATGCAACAGGAAGGATAGGCGAGGACTGTTCTAAATAATTTCGGTCTACGCCAACGGTCTTTGTTGACATAAGATGTCGTTAAACTCTCGATACTCCTCGTATTTCAATAATTCCGCCACTGCCTGTACTCAGCTAGTGCCAGTCCAAAGCCAGGAGAAAGGAATAGGGCGACGCTAATCATCTTTGTCATGAAACAGCTTCGTTAAACAGCAACTTGTTTTCTTTTCCTGAAGGTTTATTTAGGTTTATTCTACCAAAACTAGCAAACGGAAATATTGTTTTTTTCTGAATTCCGATTTCAAATCTATTTGAAATCTGAATTCAGACGTTGGTTGCTGTTACGTCGGTGCTGCAAATGACGCTTAAACAAAGACGTCATTGATCCAAATGACAATGGACCAACTCATTAAAAGGGACAAATAATATTAAACGATTGTTATATAAAGCCTATCGTTAGACACCTTCAAACGGTTTTCATCGATTCTATATAGATACGGCTCACCGTCAAAAAATTTATTATAGTAGTCTTTTAAGACACCTCTAACTTCTAGCCAACTTATGCTATAATAGGCATAGGCTCGTTAAACTGTGGATCCATTCACACAATACTGTTAGCCCCTTAGTCGACTGCCAATAAATGTCGACGTCAACGGCCTTTTCAGCCAAAAGATGTCTTTAAACAACGGAAACTGATACTGCGATTGGTTAGAGAGCTCGCTTCTTGAAGACACTGTGATAATGTGTTTCTTGGAAATTGATAGATCGATATAAACCAAAGACCTTGCTGCAACAAAATTCTTCATTACTAAAAACACGAACAACCCATATCCATCATCGTCTTCAAATACCGGTCAATGTTGCCAGCCATTTTACATCGGACTCTCCTTTCACGGGACATCATATCGTTTGTCGCAAAATAAAGAACACGAAGGAAATCAAATGTTAAAATCGATAATCGTGTTCAAGATGGCCGCCATCTGCGGAAGTGACCTCTAAAGGTCGCACATTACCTGCGTTTCTGGACATTTATCTAGCGCCTTCGATCTTGCTCTGAGAACAATTTATCATGAGTAATAAAAATTAAAATAATAAGGATGATGATCATGATGATTATGATAATTATAACAATGATCATAAACAGTCAATTTAATTTTTCTTTATGAGTGCGTTTGCTTCACAAAGCAATGCATTTCCGATGATGATGATGATGATGATGATGATGATGATGATGATGATGATGATGATGATGATGATGATGATGATGATGATGATGATGATGATGATGATGATGATGATGATGATGATGATGATGATGATGATGATGATGATGATGATGATGATGATGACATTAATAGAAATAATTTGTAACTGAATGAATATTTTATTTACATTTTTTTATTTACGTACTTCGTTATTTACTTATATATTTCGTAATTTGTTTAATTATTTTTTTACTGAATAATCCATTTGTCATTTACTTAATCTATTTGTTTATTCGGTCAATTATTAATTTAGTTATTTCTTTATTTATGGTGCCATTTATTTAGTGATGTAGGCCCTATCTTTTATTTATTTATTTATTTATCAGCGGAGTTGACAAATACACTTAAACGCAATTTCACGAGTAACATTGTTCTATTTTCTTTCGGTCGATGGCGCTCCAATCTCTGACCCAATCATAGTCACGGGCGATGAGTTGTTACTCGTCGTCAATTTCTCTCCAGTTTTCTGCGCATGATCGGAAACAGCAAAAACACGACGTCAACTCCAAGATTACAAATCCTATCTTGCTTCGAAGATCTTCCGGATTGTTTCATTCCATTTCCAGTTCAATGGATGGAAGATCCCTCTCTGTCTATTTTGTTGATCTATTATCTCAGCTCTCCGCTGACATCCGTCTCATCCCAACCGATGGCAGATAAGATCGTAAGGGAAAGTCTGGGTGCAGTAGAGAATGACAGATGCATTGTTATAACGGCGCTATAGAAGTCGTGGGTTTGGATTGGATTATAGACAAGGGTGGTGGAGAGGTTTCGATAGTTTCTCTCGCGTCATCTCGTGAGATAGTCGTACTTTATTAATCTACAGTTAAAATAGATGAATGGGTGAATCCAGAGTTTAACGACATCTTATGACAACAAAAGCCGTTGACATAAATTATTTTTGACTTAAAGCAGCTTATAAGTTCAGTTAGAATAGAGAATTTACTGGATAAGAGTTCACGCATTCGAAGTACTATTAGATATAATAATGACGGAGAATGTATATATAACCTGAAATAACGCAATTTTAAGGTGTTTATGAAGAAGTCGCTCTTACAGTCGTGGATGTTATTGCCGTTACGTCTATTGGATTATAATAATAATAATAATAATAATAATAATAATAATAATAATAATAATAATAATTCTTCCTTTATTTGAAACAATCCGGTTAACACATCGCAACCGGTACAGTTTACAGTTATGCAATTGAAACAATTCACAAGAACACAAATGACAGAAGACATAAATCTTAACTACTAACAGAACAGACAGCCTGCAATACACGGCGCTAATAGCAACCTACAAAGCATATCCGCCCAAACGGGGCTCGAACTCGGTACCTCTCGCTCTCTACGCCAGATGTTATCCAAAGCGCTATCGGGCCCCGCATTACATTAGAGGACGTCGAGCAAATTATGGACCTCCGCTGTTTGATATCGGAATCAGCGCGACGCCGCTGCAGACGGAATAGCCCGCACAACATGCATCGTTGAAGGTTGGCACCACGGCCTGCAAGTACTATTCCAATACAGTCACCCAACGATGTGCAAGTTTTTGTCAGGATTAGAGCGATAGCAACAAGCAAAAAGCTGCAATCTTCCAGGGTGTAAGTGGCGTGGAACAACGCGCAGCGTCAAGCGATATCGCGTACTGAAGGAGCGCGTAATGCGAGCTGTTGCAACATTTATGGCCAAACAGACATTTCAACATATATCTCCATGCTTTGGCTTTCATTTCTTTTAAGCAGTGTCGCGTTTGGGACCTGGCATCTCGCAGATATTCTCTGGACGAGACTTTGGCAGCTTTCTTCGATATAACGGAACACGTAGGCCTACACATTATCTAGTTTTTTGTTTATTTAGCGTATGATGTCGTTAACTCCTCAATTGCTATCTGAGGGGTAAGTTTTGGTCAACGATAATGACTCCACAGCCGAAAGACTTGTGAAATTTCTGCTACTACTGCATTGTTTGCTTTATAATTAGTTACATAAAAAGTTACGCGCGTAAGTGCGGCGACAAGTTCGACACCTTAGAAATCGTTTTGGCGACGCTATATATTCAACGACGCTGCTGACTCGATAATTTCCTTAATCGGTCCCATAATTGCCGGTCAACTTCGACGCAGAGTCCGTATCTATTAAACTAAAGGCTACCATGCTTCACCATAATAATTTTATAGGTTTACATTTCAACGAATTGTGTGATTTAAGATGTCTAAAACACAGCGCTCATGAAACGGCAGCAGTAGTTTCCAGTGTTTAACGATATTCTATGGGTGTCAGGGCTGTCGAAAGCGCCCTCCTTTTTAACCAGGCTTTGGGACTGTTACTGTATGGCGTATTGGCGGAGTTTTAACCAATCAGCTATCATGATAACCAGAACCTCCAGAGTTAAACGACACCTTATGGAAGCTATTGCCGATGACGCCTTTAGAAAGTAACTGTTGGCTATAGGCTATCAGTTTAAATTTTATACTGATATGCATCTCACCAGCTTGCTCTTTCCCAATCTATTGAATCTCTTTCTTCTGATCTCAATTGTTGGATGTCCTCTAATCGCCTTTCGCTCAACTCTTCCAAGACTCAATTGATCTGGCTTGGCACTCGCCAGCAGCTAATTAAACTTGATTACGATTTGCTTGCCAAGAAGTTCCCTCAGTTTACTTTCTGGACAAATGTTCGTGACCTGGGTGTTACTCTGACAGTTCCTTCTCTGCACATATCTCTAATCTCTCTCAGTCCAGTTTTTATCACTTGCGGCGTCTACGCGCCATTCGATGATCTGTCCCCTCGCCGATTTTTTCTTCCATGGTCCATGCCTTTGTCTGTTCACGCATTGACTACTGTAACTCATTACTTATAGGCCTACCTAAACTTCGTCTGACTCCACTTCAATCAGTACTTAATGCAGCTGCTCACTTGATTGCCTGCCTACCTCGTTTCACCCATATTTCGACTTTCATGACTAAAAACCTTCATTGGCTTCCTTTAACTGCTCGGATTCAGTTTAAAATTCTCTTTCTTACGTGGAAAATGTTTTTGGGTTAAGCTCAACGATACCTCTGTGATGTTATCTCAGCTACCTCTGGACGTCCTCTCCGCTCTTCTGACCATCATGACCTTCTAGTTCCTCGGTCTCGGACTGCCACAGCACAGCATCGTGCCTATGCTTCTGTTGGCCCTTTGCTATGGAATGACCTTCCTACTATAACTCGAGCTGTGATGTTATCTGGGGCACTAATGTTTCTGCTCGTTCTCTTAAGACTTTTCTTTTTCGAGGGGCCTTCGCACTGGAAGCGCCTCTGATTAGGTTGTACTGTGAGAGGCGCTTTATAAATCCGTAAATAGAATAGAATAGAATCATTCGTTCCAGGTCGTCATTGGTTTGCTTGCGTATATTTTAGAGGTTCTTGATGTTAATTGGAAAAAAAAACAATCAAAATCGATGTTTTTATCCGGGAATTAGCTAAGTCGTCGACGTCTCTTTCACCATCTAAATATCAATTCAGTTTCTTCTCGTTTTAAGTAAAGTGTACACATGAAAGTCTATTATCTTGACTGATAACGTTTCTTTTCTGTGGCAATTGTGGTTTCTTTTTAGAACCCATTACAAGCTTTTAATTGGCCATATTAATTGCTCTTTCCTGGTCCATTAAAGTTCTTTCGATGGCCATAATATTATGTGCTATAGCCAATGGCCATATAAAGGGTTTTTAGATGGCTGTAATTATATGCTTTTCAGTAGCATTGGATTTATGTTTGTAACAGTACCGCTGCAAATTAAGAAGAATGTCACCCAAGAAAGAAAACAATTCAAATATCGTGGCCGATGCCTATATAGCATCTTTAGCCTATATTTTAAAGGTGTTTAAAGGGACAGCCATAAACAACCGGCTTATTATTATAACCACAGTTTAACGTCGTCTTATGACATCAAAGGCCGTTGACGACAATGCAGAAAATATACAATACAATCATAACCAGAAACTTATAGCATCCGAACGACACCATCAAAGGTGTCAGACGAAGCTTTACAATTTCACTAATATTCAATATTTTTGCAACATAAAGTAGCTCATCTCATACTGTCAATGATAATTATGTACTGACAAATTTCATTAACTAACAAAGCATATATGTATTATAATTGATTAAGGTATTCTTTTAAACTGTTCATGTATCTTACAAAAACACTATAATAAAAATGTTCATTATCCAAAGAAGTATACATGTATTATAATTGTTTAAAGTATTCTTTTAAACTGTTCATGTATCTAACATACATAATAAAAATTCCATTAACCAACAAAGCATACATGTATTATAATTGTTAAAAGTACTCTTTTACATTGCAACACAATATATAATTGCATAATAACAATGTTTTAGTAAAAGACCAATCAAAAATTTACAGATTTGAGTAAGATAAAATTTACAGATTTGAGTAAGATACAAACAACCGGCTGCAAGGTCTTTTGATTATATAGAACATGTCAACAACATTTTAAAGGTGTCTAAGGATAGCGCTCTAACTAATTGTTCACCACCAATTCTCCAATAAGCACTTAAAAATACTTTTTATCAGTGAAAGGCAAATATACTCGTCAGGGTACTTGTCGGTTAATTCACCCCATTTCATTTTCTCGTCTACCTTGTCGGTTAATTCACCCCATTTCATTCTTGCGTCTACCTTGCCTGTTCATGCACCCGAATAAATTTGTACGCGTTTCTTTCCTTTTAATTGTAATCTTTGCCGCCTTCCGTGACCTCTCAATTCTTTGTGTATTGGCTCCTGTCCTCGGGTCAACGAAGTTTAGGGAGTGATTAACCTTATCGTGTGTCAACTGTCAAGTCTTCCTTACGAAGGGATACGGGAAAATATGTCATATGAAACACTTCCAGTTTATATATAGCCTATTATATATCCCGTGTATATTGCAGGTCAACCAGTGACAGTTTCGTCATTAGAAAATATGAACGATACTAACCCTAACCCTGACCCTAACCGACCCTCACGGCGCGTAACAACGACGCGTAACCTCAACGTAACTGACATGGACTATAAAACTTTCCGTCGCGAGGTCGGTTAGGGTCAGGGTTAGGGTTAGTGTCGTCATTAGAAGACAGATAAAAACAGTCCCACGGTACACCCATCTGCATGGTAGAAATGATTATGAACTTCGCTTTAATCAGAATAGTTATAATTAAAAGATCTCTTTCTATACCATCGTGCTGTGTTTTCGACACCGGTTTGATGGGGTGAATTAATTTTACGTGGGCAACACATTACCATTAGAAAAACCAAATGGGGTGAATTAACCGACAAGTACCCTCGTCAGCTGCATATAAGTGGTTTAAGGGGTTAAGGTGGGCATTGGCGAAGGGTAACATCCAATTAATCGCTGCATCCGGGGTTCGAAATGCAATGCTTGTTATACATCGTCATAGTTGGTCACCGACAGTTCAGAGTCATAGTCATAGCTGTGGTCATAGTTCTGATTATAGTCACTCATTAGCACATCGTACTTAAACTCATTTAGCAACTGATATAGCTCCCGTAGAAGTAAACCTCGTTCTTAAGACAAATAGCCAGGAACAGAGATATTTCGAGAGAAAGAATTAGAGACACAAGGACAAATATAGAGAGGCGGACAAAGAACTAGATAGTCACGACAAAAACCTAATAATTATTATTATTGCTACAAATCGTAATTTATAGTGTTTTGTAGTTCCATGTTTTTGTGCGAGCGGTTATTATTCTGAGTAAATGTTCTCACGTTCGATGCATGAGATGTGGCTAAAATATAGGATAATGCTAGACACCTTTTTTAAAAGTTTCTGATAACGCTATATAAGCTTCAGCTATATCACGCCAGTGTCTTAGTCAGGATTCTTTCATCAGTAAGTATCTCTCAGAACACAGGTACGAACCTTCATTTCGTCTGTTGAATGATTGATTACAGCCTGACTGATCGATTGATGGAGTGTGTGAGTTAGTGATTGAGTGAGTTGTTGACTGACCTGATAGTCCATCGATGTCTTTGACCTTAAGGTCTCTGACCTTAATCGTATCGTATCGTATCGTATCGTATCGTATCGTATCGTATCGTATTTAAGTATTTGTAAATCGCCTCTCGTAGGGTGAACCGTTCAGAAGCGTTCCCAGTGTGCTAAGCCCCGCGAAAATAAACAGGTTTTGAGAAAAGCGAAGGAAGAAGAGAGACTGCCAGAGAGAATTTTAGAGCGAACAGAAGGAGAAAGAGCATTGCAAAGAGAGGGACCAATTGAAGCAAAGGAACGAGCCTGAGCCATAGCAGTTCTACTACGGGAAACCAAGAGGTCAAGTCTATTGCATGAACGAAGTGGACGGTGGGAGGAAGCTGAGTGAGGCCGAAGTAGTACGCCAACCAGATATTGCGGGGCAAGACCCCTCTGAGCCTTAAAGATCAGAGAGAGGATTTTAAATTGATTTGAAATTTAATGACCCCGACGCTCGGCTGATAGTTCAAGGACAGCAGGAGTTCTCCCATCTTTCTGGTCACGGTTGACTGAGTGCTATAGGATACTGGCGCTATGGAAGTCGTTCGGTTATGTGTAGCAAGGAGAAGAAGCAGAACAAGATTAAGAAGAATGAGTAAAAGAAAACCAATAAAAAAATCATAAAGAAATTTGAACCAATATCAAGAAGTCAGGACAAGAATTATAGCGAAGAATAAAAATATGTCAGAACAGTAATTAGACCAGTAGCTAAAATGTTACAGCATGAACAATAGCAACTGACAAGGTGTCAGAACAAGATTAGAATTATTGCTTATTATCTAATTAGTATCAAGCTCCTCTACACGTCTCTATGATGTCGTAAGATGTCGCTAAACTGATAATAATATTTTCGTTTATTCAGACAATCCGGTTGACACACCGCAACCGGTTACAGTGTACAATAATTATTATGCAATTGAAACAATTCACAAGAACACAAATGACAGAAGACATAAATCTTAACTACAAACAGAGCAGACAGCCTGCAATACTGGAATATCATTGAAATCTACTACAGCTACTGAAAGACCTAACTCTATGTGAGTACCTTTAAAACGCTGTCATTAACCGCTATTTATAACGTTGACGTCGATTTAGGTTTAATCTGTAAGTGATTGTTTTCGAATCAACGTCAAACCATTTGATGTAGCCTAATTATTGCTAATTTAATGAGTAACTTCTATCGCACCGGTGTCTAACGCACTAGGCATCAACCGATGGCACACCAAAACCACGCCGTAATCAAGTCAATATCCAGAATACTGACAGTCGCAACGCAGAGAGAACTAGTTTGAGTCTGTCTCCTCCCCTGAGACGGTGACTGTGTAGGAGCCGTCACTCACAACTGTGAAGCGCTATCGAGTGATTCATAGTCATTAGGTAGTGGCGCTGAATAAATGCATAATGATGATGATGATGATGATGATGATGATGATGATGATGATGATGATGATGATGATGATGATGATAATAATAATAATAAAAATAATAATAATAATAATAATAATAATAATAATAATAGTAATAATAATGATTATAATAATAATAGTTTCAGTTATCTGAAACAGTTAATTTAACACTCTGTTTATCGGTTTGTTGGCTTAATGAAGAAATAGGATGTTGTAGACGCAATAGTATTAGTAGTAGTTTTGGTAGCAGCAGCAGCAACGGCAACGGCAACAGCAGTAGTAGTAGTAGTAGTAGTAGTAGTAGTAGTAGTAGTAGTAGTAGTAGTAGTAGTAGTAGTAGTAGCAGTAGCAGTAGCAGTAGCAGTAGCAGTAGCAGTAGCAGTAGCAGTAGCAGTAGCAGCAGTAGGAGGAAGAGGAGGAGAAAGTGGAGGAGGTGGAGGAAGGGCAGAAGGAGGAGGCCTATGGAATATATTCTCTAGCTGTCTCTAACGGAACAGTACATAGTTCGATGGGTATTGTTCTTGACAGACAGTTCAATGCAAGCGAAAGCATGATTTGATTGCATAGTCGCTATTGAGAGCGCGGAATCCTCAGATCTCCACAGTTCTCGACGTTTCTTGTTCGTCTTTTAAAGTGCTTTTCAAAAGAGTCCATCCACATGTAGTCAGTGGAATTGGAGAGACGACTGTTTACATTGGGAACACAGACGAACCGCATTTTAAAGTTTAAGAAGGTTGGTATAAGAAGGCAACAGGTTATGTTAGTTACTGTTAGCGACGCTTTGTCTTTACGAAGAGATTGGCGTCGCCCTCCACCTTCATGCAAGCTTTGGACTTACACTAACTGAAGAAATCTATTATGGATATTACAGGCTTAGCAATTGTGTTATATGAAAGTACTCATGAGAATTACAGAATTAGTTAGCGCTGGCGTTTGATTGATCTACTTGTGCTGGGACTCGACAAAAGAATCTTAATTAAACGCCAGGGCGTATCTTTGTATTCTTTTTAGGCCTATATAATCTGACTCGCCGGCTTTCCAGTGATTGGGATCTTCTACTTACTTCTGATTCAGAGTACTATTTAAAGTACTTGTCCTGCGTGACATTCTCATTTCGGAGTATGTCAGAGGAATTATAAAAGAAATTACTCACATCCTCAACAGACTAAGATGCAGCGTTACCTTCTATATCTTGACCTGTATCTTCAGTTTCTTTAATATTTTAAGTATATTCAGTCAAACCAGCTTCCAAAGAAGTTGCTTCACAGGTTGATGACAGAATGTCTTCATTTTCCTGTTATTTGCAGTACATGTCTGATTTCTCTTCTTTTTTGATATTCTTTCTCAGCGACGCATTCGAAGAACTAGACGAGATATCGAGAGGTCGTTTTCGCTTAGTTTCCCGTATACTACATGCCATGGCAAAAGGAAGCAAGTCACCGATTTTAGTTTCTGAGAAAAATGCGAAAAACAACTCAGGCATCACCCATCGGTCTGAATGTACGCGTACAATTGGTTGATGGACATGCTTCTTTTTGCCTTGGAATTTTCCAGTACTACTTGGACATGCTTCTTTCTGCCTCTGCTTTTCCGCCAGAATCACATGCAATAATAACTATTTATATAGACGATGGTGTTGGACTTGCTTCTTGAACCAAAATGATACCGATATGTCATTTTAACCTTAACTGGACTTGCTTGTGTGGCGTTATCTGGCGATTGAACGAAACTGGTGATTATTATATATACTGAAGATTCCGTTTTAAAGGTGTCTAAGTAGACTATCACCTCAATTATAGTTCGCTTAATTTTTTATATCCCAAATTTAACGACACCGTTTACGATTGAGAATCAGATATTACTCGTCAGGTGCATTTGTGTGTTGATTGGTAAAAACGGGGTAAAGGCGGGTCATTGGTAAACGGTAACGACCTTGAATCCCTGCGTTCTGGGTTCGAAGTCATGTGTTTTTTTTATTAACAATGTTGAGTCATGACGTCCCTCTGCTAGATTGTCACAGATATAGTCGTAGTCATAACTCTGGTCAAAATGAGTCATAATTTTAATCATAAGCATTAATTAATGACTGGAAAGTTGTAATCATAGTGAGAGTCATAGTTGCTGTCATGATCAAGAGTCATATTCACAGACGTAGTCATGGTCAACGTTACAGTCATAATTAGAGTCGTAGTTTTAGATATAGTTACTCTTCTTCCTTCGCTTTTCTAAAAACCTGTTTATTTTCGAGGGGATTAGCACACTGGGAGCGCTTCTGAACGGTTCACCCTACGAGAGGCGCTTTACAAATACTTAAATACGATACGATACGATACGATACGATATTTTCGTAGACATCGAAAGTCATCATCATGGTCAAAGTGAGAATCACAATCGTTTCCTTGTAATAGTTGAAGTCAAGGCTGTAGTCATAATCACAGTCAATTTTCAGTCACAGAAGGAAGAACTGTAAGCCACAACTATAATAGTAGTGCTAGTGCTAGTGCGTATCGGTCAGCCGTTGGTCACAGTTAAAGTCACAGTTAAAGTCAAAAAGTCACCGTCACAGGCGGTCACGGCCGAAACTAAGTCGGAGTTATAGCTGTAGTCGTAGTTCTGATCGTAGTCACTCAGTGACGGATCGTACTTAAACTCAGTAATTAACTTATATAGCTCCTATAACAGCAATCCCAGTTCTGAAGTTTAGTTCGAAAGGCCAAGAAAATACAGTGAAGATCAAAGCCAATGAACAGTAAGCTTACATACTCAAATCAGCAAAAGGCTAGATAGTCACGGCAAGAACCTAATGTTGCTACAAATCGTAATAATTATATAGTGTTTTGGAGTTCCTTGTTTTTGTGCGAGCGGTTATTATTCTGAGTAAATGTGCTCACGTTCGATGCTCAAGCAGCTTAGCAAAGGTGCATGAGATGTGGCTAAAATATAGGATAATGCTAGACACCTTTTAAAAGTTTCTGCCGACGCGATATAATATTCAGATAATACAACGTCTGTGTCTTCGAGATCATTCTTTATTGCAGTTAACACAGGTACCAACATTCATTTCGTCTGTGGATTGATTGATCACTGATCGATTGATCGAGTTAGTGATTGAATGAGCATGTGATTGATTGAGTGTATGCATGAGTACCAATATTGTCTGACCAGATATTCCATTGATGTCCTTGTCTTTCAGATCTCTGGCTTTGATGACCCCGATAATAATGACCCTGGCGCTCGGCTGATAGTTCAAGGACAGCAGGAGTTCTTCCAGCTTGCCCTGCGTTTCCGCAAGAAAAGGGGATTCACTGGTAACGGTTGACTGAGTGCCATAGTAAATGGCGCTATAGGGGTTATGTGGAGAAAGGAGAAGAAGCAGAACAAGATTCAAAACAACATTAAGAACAAGATTCAAAAGAATGAATAAAAGAAAACCATCTTCTTCTTCTTACAACTGATTTAGAGTACGTTTCAAAGTACTCTTCCCGCGTAGCATTAGCATTTCGGAGTATGTCAGAGGAATTATAAAAGAATTAACTCATAATCCTCAACAGACTCTGTTGCATTGTTGCTTTCAATTTCTTCATCGGAACCTTCAGTTTATTTGATATTTTAAGTATTTTCTGTCAAACCAGCTTCCAAAGAAGTTGCTTCACAGGCTGATAAGAGAATGTCTGGATTATCCTGCTGTTTGTCTGACTTCTCTTCTTTATTGATGTTACTTCTCATCGCCCGTATTCGAAGAATTGGAAGATATATCGAGGGGTTAGGTTCGAAAGAGCGACATACGAAAGAGCGACGTAACAAAAGAGCGACAAATGGGCAGCAGTTTTAAAAGAGCGACACAAATATTGCTGATTTGAAAGAGCGACGTAACGAAAGAGCGACACAACAAAAGAGTGACAAATTGGTTATTATCGTACTTGGGAATAGAATAGGGGGTCGTGTATTCGTAGCCAGAAATTATTGGCTATTGTTTATCAAAGAGTTACTTCAGTTTCTACTAGAGAGAGACTTTCTGCCCTAGCGTTTCTACCAGCGGGTGAGATTCGTTATGCTTTCGACGCCCTCTCAAACAGCGCTCCAGATGAAGTAGTTCCAGTTTTTAAGTATTTCGGTGAAAATTACGTATTGGGGAAATCAATAGCCACTCGTGGGAGAGGAAGACCACCGCGCATTCCACGACGTCATCCATAAATGAGTACATAAATGTATTTGTCGCTCTTTCGTTATGTCGCTCTTTTGAATTATTTTTCATTTCATAGGTTGTCGCTCTTCTGATACGTCGCTCTTTTGATTTGTCGCTCTTTTGAACCGCTCCCATATCGAGAGGTCGTTTTCGATTGCTTTTCCTTCTATACCCTCTGTCGGTTAATACAGCGATTGAAGGAAACGCGTGATTATTATATACACTGATGAGTCCGTTTTAAAGGTGTCTAAGTAGACATTTTGTATTTTAGTAGTTCGTTTCATTTTGGTATCCCGAATTTAACGACGTCGTTTACGATTGAAAAGCAGATATTATTGTATATATTGTATTGTATTATTGTATTTGAACACTTGTTATAGCGCCCCAACCAAATTTCCCATTCAGAGGCGCTCCCGACTACTACGCGAACGCTGAATCGGAGTTTCACGCCGAAGCGCATGAGCAATTGCGAGTGAAGGACTTGCCCAGGGTCCCTACGCGGCGACTTTGAGGTGGATCCGAACCCGCAACCCTCCATTACTCGTCAGGTGCATTTGTGAGCTTGGCAGGCAAAAACTGGGTAAAGGTGGGTCATTGGTAAACGGTAACGACCTTGAATCCCTGCGATTGGGGTTCGAAGTCATGTGTTTGTTATTTATGATGTAGAAAAATAAATCTACTAGATTGTCACAGATATAGTCGAAGTCATAACTCTAGTCAAAATGAGTCATAATCTTAATCATAAGCATTAATTAATGACTGGAAAGTCATAGTCGCAGTAGTCGCTGTCACGGTCAAGAGTCATATTTTCCCTAGATCAGTCTATTTACGCTCTTCATTTTCCCTCTATGAGTATAGCCCTAACTCTTCCTCCCCTAGGTTCCTCTAATACCTACATTAACATCTCCCATTCAATTATTTGCTTGCATATTATAAATTTTGTCTGTTTGTTTGAATGTATTAATCTTGCCATGTAGGCCTACAGTGCTGTGCGTTTGCTGGTACTTCTCAATAAAGAATATTCTTACTTACTAACTTACTTGTATTCACAGACGTAGTCATGGTCAAAGTTACAGTCATAATAATATTAGAGTCATAGTTTAGATATAGTTATTGTCGTTGTCGTAGACATCGAAAGTCATCATCATGGTCAAAGTCACATTGACAATCGTTTCCATGGTAATTGTCATAGTCGAAGTCATAGTCGAAGTCATAGTCGAAGTCATAGTCAAAGTCATAGTAGAAGTCATAGTCGAAGTCATAGTCGAAGTCATAGTCGAAGTCATAGTCGAAGTCATAGTAGAAGTCATAGTCGAAGTCATAGTCGAATTCACGGCTGTAGTCATAATCACCGTCAATTTCCAGTCACAATCGAGGTCTTAGCCACACCTGTAATAGCAGTGTTAGCGCATTTCGGCCAGCAGTAGGTCACAGCAAAGTCACAGTTAAAGTCAATGTCACCGTCACAGTATGTCACGGACGAGACTAAGTCGGAGTAATATCCAAAGTCGTAGTTCTGATCGTATACTCACTCAGTAACGGATCGGACTTAAACTCAGTTATGAACTTGTTTAGCTCCTATGTCAGCAAGCACCATTCTTGAGTTTAATTGAAGAGGCCTAGAAATTTCCGTTCAGATCTAAGCTAAAGAACAGTACATACTCATAATTATCAGCTAAAGGCTGCGATTATATAGAAGGGCTGTTAGTTAGTAGCGCTACAAAACACATACATCGATTTATATGGAGCCATACGCCATTTGACGACAGAGTACTTGAAGGGTAGATGGAACTTCTATAGTCATAAAAGACCGCAAAAGCTGGAACCCGTATCTATTTATCAATATACGAGCATTAACGTCAACGGTACAGGCATTCAAAAAATACCGTTAAAAATATTATTGGCTAATCAAATGCCAAATGGGAGATTTCAACGCAAAGGTGGGGAGATCAGACAAGATAGAAGCATCGTATGGTAGATATGGTCTGGGGGAACGAAATGAAGCGGGAGAAAGACTTATTGACTTCTGCGAAACAAATGATTTGAGGATCATGAATACATGTTTTGAGAAGACAAAGAGAAGATTGTACACATGGACTTCACCAGATGGAAAACACAGAAACCAGATAGACTATGTATTGATAAAGCAGAGATGGAAGAGCACGGTGAGAGATGTACAAACGAGACCTGGAGCGGACTGTGGATCGGACCATGAACTGTTGGTGGCAACTCTTAAGATGAAACTCAAGAGACTCAAAAGAGGAGAACGCCTAATCAGATACGAATGTAAAGGGATCATACCAGAGTACAGAGAAGAGATAAAGAACAGATTTGAGGCATTACATCTGGATGAAGCGATAAATGCTGACGACATGTGGGAAGAGATGAAGAAGGTGGTGCACGAGGAGGCAATCACTCATGTACCCAGGAGGGAGAGAAAGAATATATCACCATGGCTAACTGTGGAGGCAATCAAAATAGCGGAAGAAAGGAGAGGGGCGAGAGCAGCGGGGAACAGAAATCAGGTGAGGGTGTTGAATGGTAAATTCCAGAAACAGGCAAGGAAAGACAAAGACAAATACCTAAATGACCGATGCAAGGAAATGGAAATAGAGGGGAAAAAGGGAAGAACCAGAGAGATGTTCGCGATGATGAGGAAAATAACTGGCAAGTTTACACCACGAAATGGGTCACTAAAAAATGGAAACGGAGGAATAATAGGTGACGGGGAGGAGATAAAGAACAGATGGAGAGAATATACGGAAGCTCTCTATAACACAGACGATGAGGAGATCAGAGGAGAAAAGACGATCACAGAGGACTACGAAAAGAACCGGGGATTATGGAGGCGGAGGTAGAATGGGCAATCACGCAAATAAGTGATAACAAGACACCAGGCGCAGACGAAATCCCTATTGAATTGATTAAAGCGGTTGGTGATGGAATAACAAAGGAGATAACAACTTTGTGCAACTTAATATGGGAAACAGAAGAATGGCCGAAAGATTGGGGTAAATCGATATTCATACCCATCTTCAAAAAAGGAGATGCGAGAGACTGCGAGAACTACAGAACTATAGCGCTGATATCACTGATATAGCGCAAGATACTCCTCAAGATCATACACAAAAGAATGGAGAGCAGGATAGAGCGAGAACTGCCGAAAACCCAAGCCGGCTTCAGGAAAGGGAGAGGCACAAGAGATCATATTGCAAACCTGAGATGGATAATGGAAAGACAGAGGGAATTTGGACAAGAGGTCCACCTATGTTTTATAGACTACAGCAAGGCATTTGATTGTGTAAACCACGATCTCATGTGGAAGACTTTGAGAGAAATGGGAATACCTGTGCACCTGATAACTCTCCTCAGGAACTTATATTCCAACCAGATAGCAGTGGTGAGGACGGAACACGGAGAAACAGCAAGTTTCCAAATAAAGAAGGGAGTAAGACAGGGATGTATACTATCACCGTACCTGTTCATTCTATACGCAGAAAGGATCATGAGAGAGGCAGGATTTGATGATGAGGCGGAAGGAGTGAGGATAGCTGGAAAGGTTGTCAACAACTTAAGGTATGCGGATGACACAACACTGTTGGCGGGGGAAAAGGAAGTACTGAAAAACAACATCAGGAAACTAAGGCTTGAAAGTGAGAAAGCAGGATTGTACTTCAACATAAAAAAGACTAAAATTATGACCACAGAGAGCTGGAGAAGCTTCGAAGTAGATGGAGAAGAGATTGAGGTGGTATCGAGCTTCTGTTTCCTGGGAGCTACAATAGATAGGGAGGGGGGATGCGAGAGAGAGATACGCCGAAGAATTACTCTGGGAAAAGGAGCAATGCAGGGATTGGAAAAGATATGGAAGGATAAAGCGGTGAGTCTGGAAACGAAAACAAGAATTGTTAAAGCAATGATAATACCAGTGGTGCTGTACGGGTGCGAGACTTGGACAAAAACCAAAGCACTAGAGAAGAAAATCGAAGCATGCGAAATGTGGATTTGGAGGAAAATGCTGAGGGTCCCCTGGACCGAGAAGAAAACAAATGAACATATACTGGAAGAGATAGGACACTTAAGAGGAGAGATGACATTGAGACAAAGAGCGGCGAGACAAAAAGTGATGTATTTTGGCCATGTGATGCGGGCGGACGGCATGGAAAAGGAGATGATGCTGGCGTGTGGGGAGGGAAGACGAGGAAGAGGACGACCAAGAAAGAGATGGATGGAGGAGATACACGAGACGATGATGATGAACATTCCGGAGCTGAGAGAGGCGACGAGAGATCGGAACACATGGAGAAGGCTGACTATGACGGTCGCTAGGATTCAGCGAATCGACAGCACAAGGTGACAAGGTGAATCAAATGCACTAGTTAGACACCTTTAAAACGTTTTCACCCAACGCTATATATATCACTATGCGATCAGTACGGTAATTTTGAGGTCATTAGCTAATCAGTACGGTGATTTTGATGTCATTAGCCTTATTAGGCATTTGAATCCAATTTCGATGACCAACAAAATTTGAACAAAGGAACATTATTTGTGGGGCGCGGTGGTGTAGGGGTATGTTCGGTGCCTTGCAGCCGGAGGGTTGCGGGTTCGAATCACACCTCAATCCGCCGCGTAGGGACCCTGAGCAAGTCCTTCACTCGCAATTGCTCATGCGCTTCGGCGTGAAACTCCGATTCAGTGTCCGCGCTGTAGTCGGGAGCGCCTCTGAGTAGAAATCTTGAAGGGGCGCTATAACAAGTGCTCATACATACATACATTCATACATACATTATCACAAAAAGAGAACTTTAAAATACAATATAATAAAATACAATATAATGTATATATACTTCGAAATAATCATCAACGGCCTTTCATATCATATGGCGACGTAAAGCCTTGGAAATAATAATAATAAGTCCCAAGCCTGGAGAGAGAAGGAGGGCGACGCTAATCATCTTTGTAATGACACAGTGTCGTTAAATAGTAATCTGCTGCCAGGCATTTTTGAAACCAAAACTACAACAGCTCACTGAGAAAAGATAGAGCACAGCCTTAAGACAAAATTATGTTCAGCATTAAGATTCTAAGCTCTGTGCATTTGTGCTTCGGCAATCAGTGTTGGGTTTGCATAGTACCATGTTTAGACATTACAGCCTAAATAAGTGAGTAGATTTCTTTTATCTCAGAGTAGAATCGAACCCAGATGTTCTACGTTGCAAGGGGAGCGCTCAAAACAATCAGTTAACTCGTGAAATAGGAAAATTTTAATATCGAGGAACGTATAGCAATTAGGGGTCTGCGGGTATACCCGTACCCGCGGGTTTACCCGTACCCGACCCGTACCCGCGGATCGGGTACGGGTCGGGTACGCATTTCACGGGTCGGGTCGGGTACGGGTAAGGTCATCACGGGTACGGGTATACCCGTTTTTACCCGTACCGACTTGAAGTTTTGGGGTTAAACTGTCACTGTTACATATGATAGTGAATCTTGCACCCTCAAAGACTTACTATGGGCTAACAGGCACGTCCCAAATCTTAGTACCATATGCCTGCACACATGTACATTATACACAATACATGTACACATATATACATATACAGGGTGGGATAGCATAAATGAACCAACTTTGCATGCCTATAACTAAGCCAATTTTTGTAAGTTATTTATACTTGATGCTCGAAATTAAGATATTTCACTCTAGTATTAGCCTTGAAAAGTCGAACTGGTACTAGTTTAAATTTTAAGGAAATGTTTGGAACAGCGCTAGCTACCATATTTTGTTATCATTAGTGACGAAATATGGCGCCGTTGACAGACGATGATCAAGTTTTGATCCAAATTTTGCGAACTGATAAGGGATTTTATGCTTTTCAAATGATTAAAGAGTTTCCTAACAGAGGATAAAATAAAAATACGTTGAATCGTCTGATACGGAAAGTTGATGAAACAGGAACTTCGAGTCGTAAACCACGCGAATCGGTACGCACAGCGCGCACACCCGCTAACATTGCTCGTGTGTCCCTGTTGCAGCACTTGGTAGACATAGGGCCTATTGAATATTCATTTGATTAGAAAAGTCTGCAACAGACTATCTCCTAATTAATAATTAATTTTGCTGTGCAGTACAAATTTCTGGCTATATGGTTTAATTTTCTTGTGCAGTTACTGTAAAAATTGTCATGAATTTTTTATTAGCTAGTTACTGCCAAAACGATGACTGTTGTTATGTCACGATCTACATCATGCAGGCTAAAGATACAATAACAAGTGTGCTTGAATCTTAATACTATAGACTGAAATATTTTTAATTTCACGCATTAAATATAAATAACGTACAAAATTTGGCGGAGTTATATGCATCCAAAGTTGGTTCATTTATACTGGCCCACCCTGTAAATATATATATAGATATATATATATATTATATATATATATCATTCAGGCTTGAATTAATCCCACCCAGAGGAGGGGTCAGACACATTCATCCTTCTTCTCCATTTGTTTCTGCCTATGCAGTATCTTCTTTCCTCAATCTGAGAGACTTCAGATCTTGTTGCGTCATATCTCCCCATCTCTTCTTCTGCCGTGCCCAATATAGGCCTATAGTATTTTGACACACACACACACACACACACACTAATAATATATGCTAATATATATATATATATATATATATATATATATATATATATAATTATATATACAAATATATAGGCAACATATAATACACATACATTTATACATAATACATTATACGCTTATAATAGGCTACACATAGTGTCTGTTCGTGGACTTGGCGTTTATTAATGGATGCCAAATTGCAGAGAGACTCGTTCCATTTAGCATCGTCGCAAAGCTTTTCCACATAATTATCTCTGATCTGCATAGTCCAACAAAAAGAGGGTAGGAGGTCTCTAACGTTGAAACCAGTGATAAAGAGTCTTGTTTTCTTACAACAGGTTTCTGCAGTACAAGAAGATGTATTTCAAACTGTGTTATCCCTTAATCTGTCAGAAATGTTTAAACTTCAATTAACGACGTGTTACGCTTGGCCTGAACCCCGGGTATAAGAGCCTATTGTTCTTAAACCCGAGTTCCGTTGCTTGGCTGTATAGAATAACATGCAGGCTATGCCAGGTGGAATTTATCAACTTTCGAAGTTCATCTCAGACTCTGGGACATGCATGCAGGCAATACAGGCAGGAGGGATGACGATTAGTGGCTGGCGTGGCCATGGACTCCTTTATTATGCAGGAATTGATGCCGACGTAGAAACATGGTTTGGCCTATACGTACTAAAAGTTTTACTGATAGGCCTACGTCAACAATTTCTGCTTGTTTACCATATTGTAATCCGCCGTCGTAATTTTTTAAGTTGGACGACAATATTGTTAATTCTGTGTTTCTCACCTCAAATACGAGTAATGTCGGATGATAAACTACGTCAGATGTAAGTATAAAGTAAACTTACATCACATTTATAATTATTAGTATTAATAACGTTTGTGCGTGGGCCCGCCATTAGTGACTCTTTTTCTTATTTACTGTGCATTCTATTTGCTACCTGATGTTATAGTCTAGAACTTCCCTAGAAGTAAATGATATTTATCATGCATCATATAATATAGGTTAGCGCAGAGAAAGTGCTTTTGTGAGATACTTAAACTCCGCTATATTAATTGTCCTAATACATACATACTTAGTATTACTTACATAAATACTTATATACAATGTCATACATACATACATACATACATACATACATACATACATACATACAAACATACAAACATACATACATATATACATACATAACATACATATATACTTAGATACATTCATACATACACTGGTTAGTCAGATAATTGTGAGCCCTAAATCTCGAAAAGAGACACGCCCAACAGTAAAAAATTAGTTGGTCTATAACTAGGTTCGCTGTCATCAAATTCATAATATGGTTGTTTAGTATAGATGATACGGCGAGGAAGAGCACTGGCCACCGGCTCTCATATGCCGAGGCTAAGAAAATGAAGTCACTAACACTTCATACTCATGATTGCCTCAGGGCTAACTTAAGGGACTGCGCCTCTTCTTCCTCTTCCTCCTCCTGCTCCTCCTTCTGTTTAGTATAGTAGTAGAAGTATCATCATCATCCCAATCGTCATCATCACCATCAATTCCTGACGCCAGCCATTTCTCGGCGACGGGTAAAAATAAATGATTTCCATTGTCCTGCTTCTACTCCTGCTACAACTCATACTACTACTCCTAGTCCTCCTCCTCCTCTTCCTCCTACAACAACAACAACAACTACTACTACTACTACTACTACTACTACTACTACTACTACTACTACTACTACTACTACTACTACTACTACCACCACTACAACAACAACAACAACTACTACTACTACTACTGCTACTACTACTACTACTACTACCACTACCACTACCACTACCACTACCACTACCACTACCACTACCACTACCACTACCACTACCACCACCACCACCACCTCCACCTCCACCTCCACCACCACTACCACTACTAATGCTTCTGCTACTGCTACTGCTACTACTACTGCTACTGCTACTGCTACTGCTACTGCTACTACTACTACTACTACTACTACTACTACTACTACTACTACTACTACTACTACTACTACTACTACTACTCAGGGCCGGATTAACATTTTGTAGTCAGTCTATCTTGTCCCATCGTAGATCTTAAAGCAGTTTTGATAAGCTTTAGTTGACTGAAAGATCTTTCACCGCTGCAGTTAGACACAATGACGTGAAAGATATATTATATAACAAGGCCGCATTAAGGCTAGAGCAGGCCCGGATGCTGTGATTCAGAGGTTGAAGTGGAGAAGAAACGGCGTGGGCGTGGGCGTGGCGACTGGCGACGTATTTTGGCGCTCAAGTCACGGCAATCTGATAATATTAAACAATATTAAACAAAGATAGAGATACACAGACAGAGAGAGAGAGGGGGAGAAAGATACGGCAGAGATATACATATATGCATATATATATATATACAATGTACATACACAGATACATATATGCACACACACACACACACAGATAGACCTATAGACAGAGACAGAGAGGGGTGGAGAGAGGGGAGAGAGACTGAGCCCGTTCAAGTAATTTGAAACTTATATAGAATAGATTCATTAAAAAACGTCCCCCTGCATATTTCACTGTAACTCCGTCAAATGTCATGCTATGTGAAAGAAATTTTAAAGGAAGACAGAGGAGTTATTTCTAAACATTAGGAAAGTTAAAGTTTATGTTCAAATTGACCCCCTTTGGAAGCTACGCATGCGCGAAGACGAGTACGCCACTGTTTGACTGATTCATCAATGATGCGCTGATCCATTTCGTCCCATGCCTCCACAATTCGACTTCGCAACTCACTGACATCACATATTCGAGATCTGTAGACCTTCTCTTGCATGACAATCCATATCTTATAGTCCACTGGATTTAAATCAGGGCTGTTGGGTGGCCACAAAGTAGGCGGGATGAAATCAGGTGTTTCAGTTTCCAGTAACGCAACAGTGTCCCGTGCTCTGTGCGCAGGAGCGCTATCCTGCTGGAAGATGACTTACTCATAGCGTAAATTCTATCATTCTGATTGTTACTGGGTGCTGCTACAGTAAACAGTTTCTCATCAGTGAACCAGATGAAATTGACTAAGCTTGCAGGATACAAACGCAGTAGCTGACGGGAACGTTGGAATCTTGCTTGTTTGTTGGCTTCTGTGAGTTCTTGAGCGCGCCGTTTCTTTAAACATCGCAAATGTAAATCATTCTTAACAATTCTCCAAACTGATGTCTGACTGATACCTGTTTCTCGAGCAATTTGTCTCTGCGAACGATGCGTTTGGGGCAAATCTTCCTGGCTGAGTACCAGCGATTCAACCTGTTCAACATTGTCGGCTGTTGTGGCAGTCCGAGGGCGGCCGCTGCCTGGTTGACGATGAAAAGACCCAGTTTTATCGATCTTGGAAAGCAGAGCCTTTAATCCACCAAGTGTCCATTCTTTATCTGAAAATTCCTTTAAAAAACGTTTTGCACCGTAATTTTTATTCTTTCTTAGAAATGTTATAGCATGTTTATCTTCTTCGGTAAACACCATTTTGTCGAGATAGTCGTGACGTCATTAGTTTCGTCATTCGCGTTACGTCATTTTGGCTTTGAATGTGAAACAATTTATGTAGCACTTGGCTAGAGCATCAAGCGTCATTGTTCTGAAATTTCAATAAAATTGATGGTCATCTACATGAGTTATGCTAACTTTTGTAGGGGGACGTTTTTTAATGAATCACCGTATAGAATAGATCTTACACATGTACAAACTTAAATGTATAATGTCTGCTATCTGAAGACACTTTTGCTATAATGTCTGTTCACACGTGTTACGTGTAGACTATAATAGTACACTTTTGCTATAAGTGTTACGTGTTACGTGTAGACTTACGTGTAGACACGTGTTACGTGTTACGTGTAGACTTACGTGTAGACACGTGTTACGTGTAGACTATAATAGTACACTTTTGCTATAATGTCTGTTCACACGTGTTACGCGTAGACTATAATAGTACATGTCTATAACACATATAGGCCTACACTGTTGCTTGTATACGGAGAATAGCGATCATTTATGCGTACCCATCGTCGCCAACTGACTGGCGTGACGTCAGAAACTGATTATGGTGGTGGTGGTTATGATGATCATGATGATGGTGACACTATTAAAATTTACCTCGCAAGATATTTTTTATTATAATATTTTTGCGAAAAACGTTATATGAGCATGCTCCTATCCCGGAACCTCAGAGCCAAACCTCGTGTGAGCATTGGCGTCCATCAATGACGTTATCAATCAAATTCGTTTATTCGAATTTAATTTACTATAATAGTCGCAGTTTTTGTAAGTAGATTAAAGTGTTCACAGAAGCTGGCGTTGAGCATGCTTCAAACACGTTTATTATTTATTTATTTATTTATTTATTTATTAAGGTCACTTGTTATAGCGCCCCTCGAAGATTTCTACTCAGAGGCGCTCCCGACTACAGCGCGGACACTGAATCGGAGTTTCACGCCGAAGCGCATGAGCAATTGCGAGTGAAGGACTTGCCCAGGGTCCTTACGCGGCGGCTTGAGGTGGATTCGAACCCGCAACCCTCCGGCTGCAAGGCACCGAACATACCCCTACACCACCGCGCCCCACAAACGCCCCACGTTAGGGTGCTTGCGCTTCAAAATCTGTGTATGGTAATGATTTTGACTGCCAAGAAACTTACAGAAACATGTTAATGGCTAGGCCTACCTGTTTCAAGTTTCGTCTTTGCCATTTCTCAAACATTCAAATAATCGGGCCGCAGCTGGAAGATGGGTGTTTCTTTCCCATTGCATAACGATATTACTTCAGAAAAATTCCAATCCGAAAGCCACTTGTAGAGAATCGCAATTTCTTAAATAGGCCTATGTGATTTGCCGACTGCATTAGAAATTTGATACTACTACTACTTCTACTACTAAAACAACAACTACTACTACTACTACTACTGCTACTGCTACTGCTACTGCTACTGCTACTACTACTACTGCTACTACTACTACTGCTACTGCTACTGCTACTGCTACCTACTACATACTACTGCTGCTGCTGCTGTTGCTACTACTACTGCTGCTGCTGCTACTACTGCTGCTACTACTGCTGCTACTACTGCTACTACTGCTGCTACTACTGCTGCTACTACTGCTACTATTGCTGCTACTACTACTGCTACTACTATCGTTAATCGTTATAATCAGCCTATTTCTTATTATTACTATATGATGAGTTATTGGCCTGGTAGGGACGGACTGTGGGAAGGCGTGCAAATGACGTGGCGGGTATACTACGGGTACGGGTATACCCGCGGGTACGGGTCGGGTCGGGTAGTAATTTTGAGTACGGGTCGGGTACGGGTACGGGTAACGGTTCTGTGTTACGGGTACGGGTCGGGTAGCAAAAATGCTGTACCCGCAGACCTCTAATAGCAATCTGGGCTAGTGGTGGTGGTAGGCTAGTGGTGGTGGTGGTGGTGGTGGTGGTGGTGGTGGTGGTGGTGGTGGTGGTGTGGTGGTGGTGGTGGTGGTGGTGGTGGTGGTGGTGGTGGTGGTGGTGGTGGTGGTGGTGGTGGTGGTGGTGGTGGAGGTAATAGTGGTGGTGGTGGTGGTGGCCTCTGAGTAGGTGGTGGTGGAAGTTCACCTTAGGGGAGACCCATCTCAAATTTGGCCGAGGGTGACGGACCCCCATCTACAGCCACCTGACACAGGACTGGGAGCGCCTCTGCCGGTTACCTACCTGATGAAAGGTCTCTGGAAAGGCTTGGGGTAGGGAGTACCTGAAAGAAACAAACAGAATAACTGATTCACCATTTAGGGGAGACCCATCACGAATAACCCAGAGCTATCAAAGCCGGGGCCGAATAATCATCCGTCGCCCTTATTACCCTCGCCCTTACTGAGGCGTGACGCTATAACCATACTGTAATGGCGGCAACTTGGACACCTTAGAAATCGTTTAGCGACGCTATATATTAGAGGTTGCCTTCAATATATTTTGACCCGCTGGATTGATCCACAGTTTAGAACGATGACAACTTTGGCGCCGACAAAGATTGGTTTTGGTTACCCTGGCCACAAGAAGCCTAAAACAGGGGGTGTCAAACCTTTTTAACGGCGAGAAATGGCAAGTGGCAAGGCCACTTTGGCACCCTGCCAAAGGTGCAAAGGTGCCTGAGCAAAATAGAGGGAGGGATTTGGGAGGAGCTCGGTGAGGTGGCAAAACTAAGCCCCGTACACTTTTTAGCATACAAAGCTACAAACTGGCTTCAAAAATCTAAATTTTTCAAATTCATTATAAGTCCGAACATTACATAAAACTTTTATAAATTCTTTAAAATGACAAATTTGAACTTCTCTTCTCGAAGGCGATACTTCGAGGGCCTGAAAATCATCCTCGGCAGGCCAGAAATGGCCCGTGGGCCGGCTCTTTGACACCCTTGGAAGTTAAAATAACTTGTTATTATAACCCGGGCTTTCACCCACACTTATTGTGGCGGGACATTGCTTCTGACATGGCGTAGCGTTTGTGAATGAGCTGACGACCTGCGCTCATATCTGAGTAGCTCTAGCAACTTCGATTACGATTCGATTGTCTTTGGTAGGGTTACACCGACCCAAACGAAGATATCTAGACGGTGTGATGCGAGATGTTGTCCGGGGTGTAGATGTGTCCGAAAAATATTGTCATTGGTTCATGTGACCAGTGACGTCAGATAGCAACTGTCAAGCTGAACTGCTAATACGCTTGCGAGATCTTGTCCGGGAAAGACATGAAATAAGAAAGATAATTATTCCAACGTACCACAGAATATTAAGTAAGTAAGTAAATAAATACGTGCTTTTTTGAACCGCCTGCAAATCAAAGATACGAAGTGAAAGTACATGTATGACAATCCGGTAGGCTAGCACACAAATTTGGGCTTATAGGCCTAAAGCACGTCATCGTTCAATAATTCGAAGAAGACTGCGAGAAGTATCTTCGCATATGCTATTTAGGTGAAGTTAGAAAATGAATAATTAGCCTATAATATAAGCAATTCAGTCAGATAATCTCGACATCGCAGACGCCAAACTTCTAAAGCACCACTCGAAAACCAGACGCCTACGGGATTGCAATAGCACCTTGCAATAGCAGACAAAACAGTGTTTCTGCAGTAGCCTATAGACCTAACGTAAATTGACACTAGGCCTATGCTCAGGCAGTGCACAATGCATGGTAGCCTAAAATTCAGTGTGAAGGATGGAAAGAGCTATTTGGAGAAGTTAAGCCTAGAGGCTATTCATCGTTTCATGCCGTGCATAGCATTCTGTGAGGCGTTGGCTGGTATGCGTAGTTCCCGCGTAGGTCTTTGAAAATCTTACAATAGGCCTATAATGTAGCCTAGCCTATCAAAATATTATAGGCTCTATAGCCTAATCAATGCTTGGTTTACATGTTCAACATTAATTGGTGGAATGTAATGTACAAAATACTTTGTTATGGAAACCACGAAATATTAGCCTACATTGGGTTTAACTTAACTTAAAGTTAATAATTTGGAATAATGTGAAACATTGCCAAAGCAGTACGTAGGCCTAGCCTATGCGCAGCATCAGCGCAGCGCTCATGAATTAAACTTAATCGCTCGAGAAAAGCTATTCCTGCGCTTGGCTTAGGCTAATTGCGAGTTAGAATAGAATATAGAATAGAATAGGTTCAATAGGCCTATTGTTTATTGTAGGACCAGTTGCAACCGCGTCTTGGCTAACATGAAAGTTTAAATGATTGCTTTATCTATTTATGAAGTCTGAATTGTTTGATCGCATGTTATTTTTATTTTGTAAACGTTACTTATCCTTGCTAAATCATCGTAGGCTTAGGCCCTAGGTCTTTCTGGTGAGAAGTTTGGAGTTTGCGATTAGGCTTACGATAGGCTATAGGCCTATGAGCCTACAGATTAACTTATTATTATATTCGTTTTATTGGTAACAAAACTGATAGTCACACCGCTATCAGGTACATTGCAATTTAACAAAGTTATGAATGAATAATAATAATAATATCTTTTCTTTATTAAGCGCTTGACAAACGCACTGCGCTGTACATTTACATGTTATGCAATTGAAATCTTAACTAGCCTACTGACAGAACAGACAGCTTGCAATACAACGGCGCTAATAGCAGCCTACAAAGCATATCCGCCCAACTGGGGCTCGACCTCGGTACCTCTCGGTCTCTGTGCCAGATGTTATCCAAAGCGCCACGGGCCCCCCTAAATGCTAAACACGATTGCACCATATACCATAACAAGAAGCCAATGTTAGAGCGACAATAAGGCAACAAATTGTTATCAACTATTACTTGCGGTTTTTCTAAGACATGTAGACTATAAACGTCACCTAAACCACTTCAAGCCTCTGTTATGTTATGTCATTATTACGATGTGCTTATCTGGTAAAGCGCTACAAAATGGGTGAGTACTATGACCGATGTTCAAAGGTCGCTTCGCGGACTTTGACTGTCTGTGCGAAATCCGAATATAAGATGGAGTCCGGAGATAAGATGAAGAGCGCGCAGTTTGAAGAAATTCATAGATATTTGAGAACGGGATCATACCCAGACAATAAAACAGAAAATGAGAAGCGATGCTTGCGAAGGGCGGCAAAGAACTTTCTTGTACATGGTGAGTAGGCCTAATCATTTGAAGTTTTAACTGGTCAGTATAGACAAGTGGCTCAGTGTAACCCTTTGTTACATTTTGGTATTCGTTCATGTGTTTTAAGCTGCTAAATGATGTTATGGGGTACCGAATAATCTCGAAATGAAACGAACATCTTCATCCATCCTGTTTGAGCGCTCATTTGGGTTATCCCGTAGTTTAGGTTGGTAAATTATTTGAATGTCTTCTATGCCGTACTTGACGTTAGTAAGTAAGCAGTTTACCTATTTCCATGATAACTATCATCAACCCCGGTTCCATTTCATGAAGATTTTTTTAATCAATCCAGCTTCCTTTTCATGAAAAAAATGACCCAATTTCTATTTGACAAAAAATATTTTTCATCAATGGAACATTTATTTAGGCAAAGAACTATTCTCATTTGTCCAGCTTCTACTTATGGAAACAATTATTTTCTTCAATCCAGCTTCTATTGCGTCAAAAACTTAGTTTCATCTATCCAGCTTCTATTTACGATAAAGTTTATTTCCAAAATCCAACTTCTATTTAAATACATAAGTGGTTTCATCAATCCCACTTTCACTTAAGGAAACCATTTTTTTCATCAATCCAGCTTCCATTTTAGTATGACGATATAAAATAATGTATCAACCTAAACTGCGGGTTTACCCTCATTTGTTGGGTTATCCAGAAGTTTACATTGCCAAATGAGTTTTTCAATTCCGTATTTTACGTTGGTAAGTAATCACTAGCAGTATGCCAATGTTCATGAATACAGCTTCCATTGTAAATTGACCATTATGAAACATTTGGCAGCGTAAACTACGGTTTTACCATTTGTTATTGTACAGGTGAAGATCTATATTATGCAGCAGATGGGAGCCGAAGACTCGTGCTCAGAACGGAAGCAGATGTTCACCGGATCCTCCAACAATGCCATGACAATTCTGCGCATCAGGGAGTTAAGAGAACGACAAGCAAGATCTCCCTTGAATATTACTGGCCAACAATGACAGCAGACATCAGAGACTGGGTGAGTGTATGTTTCAACACAGTAATAAAGGCATTCTTAGTTACAGATTTGTATGAAGAACACCAGTTGCCTCTGAATTACTTATTTAGAACTTGTTTCAAACTTATGGCAACAAGTTTTATTGATGGAATGTCTATTATTAGGAGCAGAAGAAATGCACTCTTAACACTTTATCAATGAGAGCGTACTAAAAGCATGGACCCCTTAAATTACCACTACAGTAGGCAGCCATGCTTAGGTCTTGGGTCCATCGTTGATTTCTACTTTTCATCACAAAACATGAACACATAGTCCGATTTGTGTGAACTGGTTTCTTTGTTCCTTTGTTCTGATTTTCTCGATGAGAAAAATATTGACACTAAATTAAATCATTCAGGGCCATTTCAAAGTTAGAAGAAAGTGGAAAGTTATTACGAGTCTAGAAGTCGTGTAATGATTTCACGAGTCGTACTACTGACTTTCTGCTGTTTCCTAATTCATGCTAGTCCATAGATAAACAGAAACATGTCTGCATTATTTCTGGTCACTTTTTAGGTGCTTATCACTTCTGTCATTTAAAATGTACATACTTTTGTTTGTCTTGGCCACTGTTAAGAAAACTGTTGTCAATACCCGTTAGTCTCACACGTTCCATGCAGCAATTATAGCTGTCATGGGGACTCCTGTATAGTAGCCACACTCAAGTAAAAATTGCTGCGAAATTGAAGTGTATCCCCTGGTCGAAAATTCCAGCCATTGGTGGAATGGAAGATATCCATTGCGCAGATGTGTGAATTTTCTACCAAAATAACATCTCTTAATTTAATAACACAAGTCAACAAGGTTTCGACAAGATGAACTCTGTTGGCTGCCTTTTACTAATTTTTGGCTGCTGATTTCAGATCTGGGCTGTCAAAAAGGCCACCACAACAAATTTTTTTGTTATAGGTCATTTTTAGTCAAATAAATGTCATTTTGTAGAGATTCTTTAATGGATCATATTATAAAAGGTTTTATAACATGAACTGTATTGGCTGCCTTTTACTCATGTTTGGCTGCTGATTTCAGATCTGGATTGTAAAAATGGCCACCACATCACAATTTATTTTCATAGGTCATTTTTTAGTCAAATAAATATCATTTTATGTAGAGATTCTTTAATTGCTCATAATTATTATAAAAAGTTTTATAACATGAACTGTGTTGGCTGCCTTTTATTCAATTTCGGCTGCTTATTTCAGAAATGGACTGTAAGAAATGCCATCATGTCACATGTTTAGGTTATAGGTCATTTTTAGTCAAATAAGTGTCATTTTTATCGAGCATCTTTAATTGCTATGGTTGTATTTTTGTAATGTCTACTGATGTCTCATATTTTTTGCAGATCAAACGGTGTCCTGCCTGTCAACTGAACAATCCTATGACAGTTATTCCACCATCACTGCAACCAATCGAGACAAAAGGAAGATGGGAGGTCCTTGGCATGGATTTGGTGTCGTTGCCTACCACACCTTCTGGAAGCAAATTTCTGTTTACTGCCACTGATCTATTCACTAAATTCATTTTCTTACGGGCAATTCCGGACAAGTCTGCTGCTTCCGTTTCAAAAGCAATCCTGGAACTGTTTCATACCCATGGTCCTCCACATCGCATAATAACAGATCAAGGCAGAGAATTTGTCAATGCAGTAAGAACCGTCACTTTTACTGACTCATTCTGTGAACAAACCACACAGCAAACGAGACATAACTTGCCTACATATACACTCGCACTGAGACATGTTATGAATGTATCATGTATGTATGTACGAGAACTTGTTACAGCGCCCCTTCAAGATTTCTACTCAGAGGCGCTTCTGACTACAGCGCGGACACTGAATCGGAGTTTCACGCCGAAGGGCATGAGCAATTGCGAGTGAAGGACTTGCCCAGGGTCCATAGAATGATAAACCACTGTGAGACCATCTCAGACAGTTGTA
Organism: Aporrectodea caliginosa; assembly: GCA_020284085.1. Taxonomy (NCBI): domain Eukaryota; kingdom Metazoa; phylum Annelida; class Clitellata; order Crassiclitellata; family Lumbricidae; genus Aporrectodea; species Aporrectodea caliginosa. The sequence goes on from JACEVL010000957.1 coordinate 242,474, forward strand.
CAGGTTTCTTTCTCCATTGTCTTTAGGCCCAAAAAATATATGTGTGTTTCCGGTAACAGTGGTTTTAAAATCTGGGTAGGTAGGTAGGGAAAACTTTTTATTTTGTAAAATATTTTTTAGCAATGCTGCATCATTGTATAATAATAAACGAATATATCGTCATCATTTTTCACCTTGCTGTGGCCAAAAAAATATTTGTATACAATGGAAAGCAATGTTATCAATGTCACAAAGGTTAAATTCATGTGTCAATAAAAAAATATTTTAATTTTAAAAAAAATTTTTTTAAATAATTTTGGTTTTTGAATTATGTCACTAGGTCAATTCTGAGCTGTTTACGTCTTTTGGAGTGCGACATTCGATTACTTCGGCCTACCACCCCCAGACCAACGGACAGGCAGAGCGCACAAACCAGACGGTGAAACGTGCTCTCGCAAAATATGTTAATGACAAGCAGGATAACTGGGATAAGTGAGTGGTTTTAATCATTTACTCAACAATACACTGTTTGTTCATTTATAGCCATTTACTGCAATATGTGGATATGAAGAACAGCTTTTTTATGGCCAAGGTATGACGTAGGACTGTTTACTTGCATTCTGCAACATAGTTCCATTAACAAAGGTGCATTCGCTGAAAGTGCCTGCACTGTCATAGACTAATGGAAACAAAGTTATGGTCAGCATGTAATTCATGAACTTCATTTCCATATCAAAATTAAGAATTCCAAGTATTCCAGAGTTTATAGATGGAATTTCATAACAACTCATACACCATTTGAGAAATCTAATAAGAGGTGCAGCGCCATGATATATGCCATCAAGGAAAACCATGCATCCTACAGAGACTACAGTAACTGAAGGCTGCAACTTGCTGTACTTTCATTGAAATGTGACAAATTCATACAACAAGTATATGTATGAATTATTGTAACTGATGATCAATTTAATTCATTAATTGTGCCCATCTCTGCTTGTAGATATCTTGATGCCACGGCATATGGGATTAATATATCCCAGCAACGTTCGACAGGGTTCAGTCCCTTTTATCTGATGTATTTGCGTCAGCCGAGGAGTGTTGACAACGTGGATCGTGACATAGGTTCTTCAGCATCCACTGCCACTACTTCATGGCAGGAAAGTGATGAGGTGGAATCAACGGTTGCTGAAGTGGCAGTTGCAGAGGCCATTGACAATTGCTGCCAAGTGGAGGAGACTGTTCGTGGGAGGTTGAAGGGTGCCCAGCAAAAACAGACGGCCGAGTATAATGCCCGGAAAAGAAGAGGCAAGTCAGCAACAGTTGTTTCACCTGGTGATAGGGTGTTGAAGAGAAATGCCCGCAAAGACACACGGCAGGGCGGGCGGCTGCAGCCTGAATATTCAGGCCCTTATACCGTCGAAACCATAAACCCCAGTGGCCAGGTGACCCTGAGGAATGAGGAGGGGCTTCAACTAAAAACACGTTTCAATGTTGGCCTACTGAAGCCATACATTGTTCGATCTGAGGACCGTACAACTCCAGCCAACTCCAGTGTTATGGAGCATGAAACCACTGAAGTCTCACAAGAAGTTGCCATAGAGGAGAGTCCGTCAACATCAACCAGCGCTCCTCGGCTGCCATCGAAACGGCATGCCACAGCTATTCCAAGTTCACGGTTACACTCAAAGCAGCTTAAAATAGGAGGTGAGCAGTGTTTCTTGTTCTTACTTCTTTTCCATTGTAAGACAAGCAATGCACTTTATAAAGTCCGCCAGCTGGCTCATGTAACAACGAAGACTTTAGGAATATTCATCACCACTACCAGAGATATATATCTAATTGGTTAAATTCAAATCGATTACCTAATCGATTTGGTGTTAGAAATTATGTCTAGAAAGAGTTCATTAAGAAAGAAATATGAGCAATGAGTTTGAAGACCTTCAATTACCTGTTAATAGACTTTATAAAACAAGGAAACCAGTGAAAGTTCTTATTTCAGCACATGGTTCTCTATGCTTCTAACAGTGGCTGTAGTAAATTGCTGTGCCTTGATCACGATTTTACAAAGTCATGATTCACATATATGTATCAATTATCATAATTCCATTTTGATTGATTAGCTACAAGATTTGCTAATGACTAATTGATTAGCACATTTCAGTAGTTAATTATAATCGATTAGCAATTTCACTGTTCGTGCCACCAAGAGTCTGAAGTTGCCAGTGATTGCTTTCAGGAATGTGCAACAACCTTGGTGGGGAAACCACAGACAGGAACAGTTTCCAAGATGGGGTCAGCCTGGAAGCAGTTCAGACAGAGGAAACATGGAGACAGCGTGAACAAAGACTGGCGGAATACATTCTGGCTTCAACTGAAGTTAAAGTGAGGGACTAATTGATGTCTTTACTGTTCTACTTAGGCTCTCATTACTTATGTTTGTGCATTACAGGAACAAAGCAGCTACTGCACTACAGGAATTTTTACTACTGAACACATCAGTACTACTCATTTGTAATACCTTATGTCCCATAATCCGCCGTCCTCGGACAAGATACATTTGAAAAAGCAATGTCGTGAAGCAAGCACATCATGATGAAATCAGACAAACTTTCCACATATACCAAGAATTCATTATAATGCTGTTTCTGACAACAGCAGAAAATGTGTTTAAGCAATACTAGGTTATGAGTTCCTTTTTGTACAGGAGGTTTAAAGTTAGGGTGCCTGCCTTGACAATCGCATTGCGTTCTGACAATGTGTTATGAATAAACGAAGATTCTATATATATTCTATATATATAGGTTATATCAGAAATCATACAATGATGAAACTGGTTGCAGGAACATTTGGTTGCAGTCGTGTTGGAAGAAAAGCCGTCATCATTCCACACTATGTACAAGAAGCCGCACAAGACTCAGGAACAACGCCGTGCAGTTCTTTTACAGGGATTTGGACCACTGGATACAGAGGATCTTGTAGGTGAAATATGCATGAGCCACATTGGCTAGTTTGCTAATTCAGTAATTCATTACATTTCTGTATACCTGTAATGAAGGAGCAATCCGCAAGGTCTTTTGCGGCTGTGACAGGATCTTGTGGCTACTCCTAGATGTTGTGGCGACCTTAGTAACATTTCCTCATTTCCTATGTAGCTACATGCTAGGTATTTGAAGACAGTTTGGCATTCACTACTTCCAGCACGAGTTTGTTTATAAAGCATTGTCATTGGCAAGCTGGTTCTAGTATGACTTAAACTCAACTGTCAGTGCAGGTGTAAGAGTTGCACAGTAAGTACATTTTAAACTTTTAGTAAACATCGAGGCTTTGCGGGCCAGCGACCTCAAAGGCCCAATCACCTATTTTCAGATCTAAAATTGTTATTATAAAACCAGTTGTGACTAAGCCAGAGCCCTGTACAATACTGGCATTAATTGTGACTGTCTCTTGCTTTACTAACCACTTGGCACTTACATTTGCAGGTCTTGGACATTGCAAAAACCCTAAAAGGGTATCTACGTGAAGCCCTGCATCGGCCAGAGCAACCTGATGACATGCGCTATCTGGCTGATGTTTGGATTCCTGAGGTATGTGAACGATAGACAGTGTAGTGACAAAAAAGTTACAATAATTTCAAAAGGCAATGGTGAAGTACAGAATGGATGTTGGGTTGAATCGTAACTATCAAAACAGTTTTTGACATTGGCTACCGATGAAGCTCACATACAATGTGATCAGAAAGAATGAATGTGTTTGGCAATAATATTGTAAATGTAATTGAACATTTATTTAGTGCTGCTCAAAGTGGGAAACAAATCATAGGTGCTCTTTGCATTAGCCTATATGATGTAAAATGTCATGGAGATTGGAGCATTTTTCATGTAGCTAATATTGCTAAGATAAATAGATTCTGTATAAAAAAAGTGGCCTAATCTAAAGCTGACACGTAACAGGAGTTCTATGTTATTGCTCATTGGCCCATCACACCAGCCATAGGATTGACAGATAGATGCAGGTCAGCTTCATGTCCCATAAGAAATGCCAAAGAATTTTAATGTCAATATGAAAATGTCCCATGGGAAGGGACATAGTATAGGAAAGGAAAAGGTTACACAGAGTAGTTTTTTATTACTGAATGATTTGCCAAATAACAATATCATTTTGTTTTTGTAGGCTATCATTTTTGCAATGCAGCAGGTGGATGCTGTTGAACGTGAGGAAGCAGAGCGATTGTTCCATGAGGGTTCTCCTTTCATCAAAGTAGAGTGTCAGAGAAGGTGGTAGTAAACTGTAGGATGTTAGGGCGTGTCAATTTTCGAAAGGTCAATATTTAAAAACGTAATAGGGATAAATTTGTACATTTTCATGTGGACAATCGAAATATAGGTATAAATTTTGTTTGCAATGAGATTTACCTACTTCAATTTACACTTAACAGGCTGACTTTCTGTTATCTGTGTATGCATGATGGAAAGTGATTGATTATCTGTTGTAGTATGTGTATAATAGTCCTACTTACGCTGCTAAAGTCAGAGGTGAAGTATAAGGTAATGAAAATTCTAACAAAGACTATTATAGAGGTGAAGTAGAAGGTAATGAAAATTACAACAAAGACTATTATACAGAGTGAAGAGGTGAAGACGATTGTTATGTCTACAGTGAAAAGGTGTGCTTGGTATAGTTGTAGTGAGTGTGTGCTGCAAGCAATGTTGTGCAGTGACGAGGAGCAGGAGAGAAGAGATGCAGTGGCAAAGATACTGAAGATCAGATGTGGAGGAGATGAGATGACACAGCTTGGAAATAGCCGGGTGAGACCCATGAAATACCAACCATCAACCCTCCGAGAGTCTCGCAACTGATTGATTGCAGCTCTGGAGTCTCTGAGCCCCCTTTTACTTGCTCCCTAACAACAGAAAATATCACAGCTCTTGTTACCAACCCAATGGTGGTTCCAGAGTCCAGACTGGCCATCACACACAGGCTGTTGAGAGGTGTGTGAAAATGACAGCCGAGGCTGCTGGTCATGTGTACAGTCATGAGAGGCGGAACAACAAAATTAAAGGTCAAATGGTCAGCCGTGAGCACATGGGCCGAAACAGAAGCAAGCATGCATGACATGATGTCTTTGGTTGATTTTGTACAATTCCATTAACTTGACCTCAGATATGACATTTGCAATGACAGTATGACGGTTTTTATGGCACTGTGTCGCTACAGATTTTCTTTAGTTCTATTGTACGTTCAAATCAATTGTATAATTATGGCTCATTTGAACTGTGAATTCAGATTTGACAGGCAGTCTTCAATTGAGGATTAGTTATCGTGTCATGATTAATGGTCTGTGCGTTAAAACTAATAGGCTTACAGGTGAAATGGTGCTATATAAAAACCACCAGATATCTTCCAATGACAGACATATAATTGAAATAGAAGTTGTGAGCCCTACGAACAGAGATGTGAACTCCCATTTGCAGCTCTGCAATATGCTAACTTTTTTGCTAAGTTTTTTAAATGTGTCATAGTAGTTGAATTTGAATAGGTACTGTATTTCGTGCAGGAAGATAACATTAAAGACTATTGCTTAATGAAAAGACTGAAATTTATCCAGAAATATCTCTTGAATGACAACAATGTTGTGAGATTTGTCTTTGCTTTTTTCAAACACCATAACCGATCGCGGGTTTTTGTGAAGCTGAAACCTGTGAAAATGTTGCAGGCACGTGTAGTGTCCTTGTCTCCTTGATGTGTTTTTCGTATTGATTGTGCTACCATTGTTTGGTGAAATAAAGATTGATATTTATATTTCTGACAGTTCACAAAAAATTTATCTGTGCAGCCGATTTGATGAAAACAGTGAAAGCGCCAAAGACATTTGGAAAAGTTCTTTGAACTCCAAATTTTTGGCTGTCAAGAAAAACAACCATGGCCATAGACAGACAGCAATCTCGGTGATTGTTAATGCTTGGAGACTTCACTCAAATGGAACATTAGTTCCAGTATAGTGATTAATGGCCTGATCGTCTACAGTTCTAAACCAACATATGCTAAGTGGTGCTATACGTAAAAACCAAATACATATACAGGAATATATCTTCCAATAATGACAGCCATGTAACTGGAAAAGATATGCACAAACATTAATGTCGTATGGGACAAAGTGCATCTGATTATGCAATTACTGTAAAAAAAATCTTTTTGATCAATCCAAGTTGTATTTAAGCAGAATTATTTTCATCAATGCAACTTCTATACGTACGCAGACTTATATTTCACCAATCCAACTTCTATTTAAGCAAAGAATTATTTTCATCAATCGAACTTCTATCTATGCAAAGAATTGTCTTTCATCAGTAAAAGTTCTATTTAAGCAAAGAATTCTAAAATTATAATCAACCTGATTCAACCCAGCTTCTATTTCAGAAGACTTATTTTTCATCAATCCGTAGGCCTATTCCATTTCCATTTTGAACTGAGTGCGTGATAAGCGTTCCGATAATGAAATAATTTACCAACCGAAAGGACGTGTTTGTAATTATGGAAATAATTTGGCAACGTAAACTAAGGATTTATCAGATAACCCGGTTACTATTGCTTAATTGTAATTAATTGCAAGGAACATCGCATCCATTGCAATGTTTACCAGGTAGTCCTACACTACAGTACGTGTCATGCAGTTAACTGAATCAGCTGCAGCCGACACCTTTTCCCTGCTAGCATTGCCATGGACTTTGGATGGGATAATTATGGGCTCTATACTGGTCAAATATGGGAAAATGGGCTCTATGCAGACACGATCAGAGGGTTATACAATGCAATACATTACAAGTGGAAATTTATAGCGCGTTTAAGGAAGACAATTCTTGCACGAGAGCGCGTTGCATTATGAAAAGTTTCGACCGTGGGGAATTTGTTTCTAAAAATAAAACTGGAGTCAACGCTGCAAATAACTTCAAGCATAGTGCGTTACAATAATGATTAAACTGCTCAAACTTCTTTACTTTTCTTTCTCGTCTTCCTTTATAAAATATTGTCTCGCATGTCATTTTTATATTACGTTAATAGCGTCGTCTTATAATAATAATTGTCAGCCTATGTTCCGGACATTATTTCACACGGACAATATCTCGCGTATGTCGTGCTAGATACTGTCTTGGCAACCGAAGTGGACGGAGTCGGACACATCTCCACCCCGGACAAGATATCGCACCACACCGGCTACAACTCTCAGCGTAGAACCTGAGTCTGTATGACCAAATTTATCGACTGGCATCGTTGTTTTTTATTATGATATTATTAATATAAATCGTTTATGATTTCTTGAAATTTACGACCATCGTTCATTATCGCCTTTAGCATGTACAGACACAGATGCCCACAGAATACTTCGTTGTCCGGCTGTATTCTCTCGCTGTTGTAGTACACCTGGCCGCCTAAATACTTTAACAGCTCGGTAGGAGGAGGGAGACCGTAACTATCGAAATAAAGCTTGTCTTCACGATTCTTAACCCAACCCACATAATGCGTCCCTTTACCACCCGAATCGTCAAGATTAAGGATACCGCACTCGTTCCGTTTAGGTTTCTTCGGCAGGGCGTCTCGCATAAAAAACCCTCTAAAATTTGGAATATTCAGCTTCTTCGCGGCATCTAATAACTCGAAATTCGTTAATGGTTTATTCGGAAGAACTACACCGCAGACGTCAATGTTTTTTACAGTCGTTGAACTCATTTTATATTTCTGCTAAATGTTTTAAAAAGTAGTCCGCTTTGACTTCCTGCATGACGATTAGCCAGGGGTCAATTTTGTTCGATTTTTTGATATTTTTAACCGGTGATAAAGGACGGATATTCATCCAGTTCATAGCTTTATGGAGTTCTTGTTCGTCTAGCAAGTTGAAGGAAGATATAGGTAGAACGTGGTCGTGATGCCAAATTGAACCATAGTTTTGCATTGTCATTCCTTCTTCGAATTGAAATTTAATCCATTTAGAAAATGTTTCGAAATCGACGCCGATAAGCTGACGCGTTGCTTGCGATTTCGATATACCTTTTAATGCTCTACCAAGTCTACCCCTCATATTTATAAGTAGTTTAAATTCTGGGTCGTATAGCTTTCGGGTTTTAAAATACGCGTTATTATATTTACGTTTACATTCTTTGCATTCTCCATCAAACCCGTCTTTACAACATTTATTTTTTGTAAATTCTAGTACATTCTGTTCTTTTTTACAACAGCAACAAACTTTTTTATCTTTTCTTTCCCTAGTCTCTAGTCTCGAATATTTTAGCCTAAACTCCTTCGCATTGATATTTTGGCACATTTTGCAACTAGATTGATGCCCGCTCTTACTACGTTTATTTTTATTAAATTCGGTTAAGTTTTTTTCTATTTTACATTTGGTACATATTTTGTAGGCTTCCATTTTATATAATGAATTACTCTTAAATTAATGAGTAATGGCCGTACGCTAAAGTGTGAACACCGTCATGCTGAATCAATCGCTTATCGTCGTCTGCTGACAGAGCTACCTTGTTGACTTCTTCAGTATAGATTTCATGATGATACGATCGTATGACGTTCATCGTTCTCGATTGGTCCCTTCTCGTAAATAAACAGTCTCTATAATCTTCGTGCGTGATTGATTTCTTAACTACAGACTTTTTCACGCCCTTAGCTTTCTTATAGTCCTCTCCAGCCATCTTATACGAGTACAGTTTCGACCTCAATCCAATAAATTCTTCGATCTGTTTGCCAGCCGCTTCGTCCTTAAACATACCAATAACCTTTTTATTAACTCCAGTTTCTATACCAGAGGGATGGTCTTTCGGGTAATCACTCGTATCGAACCTACTTCTAATGTCAGGAGCGATATCAGCGTAAAAATCGTCGGTTTTAATTTCATAAGCTAGCGAGTCGGTATCTGTAAATAACAGTTTTGACCTATCTCCGTATTTCTTCTTAATGTAATTATAGTGAAAATCGTACATGAGCGTTTTGCTCAAGTCTAAGACGCACATCCCTAAGTATATAGGCTTGTTATAATACAGCTTCGTTCGTTTCATATGAATCGCGATTAGGTTTTGATCAAAAATTGTGCGAGTGTCGTAGCTAGTTTTCGCCGCTAATTTTATAGCTTGCTTTTCGCTGGAAACGAGTTTTATGTCTACGCGATTCTCTATACATTCCATTGTTTTTCCAAACACACTATTATTCATAAGTTTGAAAAAGTCTTTCTCAAAATCGTTGGTTGCTCTGGTCCTCAAGCTGGTATTTAGATCGATATATTTTTTCAACCAAGCACTTTCTTCAAACTTAATTCCGCGATGAATTTTGGTTATCTTCAAGCCTAGGCTTTCGTACTGCTTTAAATTTTCGTAATGGACGATATACTTTACTTTATCGTTTAAGTTTGGAATAAGTTTAGGCACGGTTGAAGATTCAGGTGTAACACTCTCTGGAGCGAGCGGGTAATCGTTATGAAGATCGTGCAGATCTTTCGAATAATGCAAGTCCACTTCTAAAATACAAGGCGTCGTCCTCCAATCGTTTAGCTCGTCATCACTCATCCACTCAAACCCGTGAGTTGGTAGATTCTTACACATAGCCCAACCGTAAAGATTATTAGCGTCAAGGTACGCTATAAACGACGAAGGCTTGCTGTCGTCAAACGAGGGCATGTACTTATTGTTTGCCTGCGCATAACGATGCGAAATTGTGCTAACACCGCCTCTGATCCCGTGTTTAACCATTAGTATCATATCGTAATCGCTTAATAATTCCAACCCTACACCGGTCAACTTTAATGCGGCGTCCCATGCAAGACCCGGAGAAGTATAGTACCAAGCGGGGTCTAGGTCATAGTTATCACTGCATACGTCTCTAAAATTCTCAAATACATCAGCGAGCAGGAGAACATCAGACAGATTATATAAATCGTGGTATTCTCGCAATGTTTTACATCCAAATTCATTCCATACCACCCGTGCGTGATCGTAATCTTCATCGCTGATATCCGAGTCGATTAGTTTAGAATAGAATGCGGATTTGGGAGGCAATTCGGTTTCGTTTAATCTTTCAACGCCACAGACATAATCGTAAGGGTAGACTCCTTTTTTGAGTAATAGATCGAGCTGCCTACCTTTATAAAATTCACCTACATTCTTACACTGCTCTTTACTAAGGTTTTTAGATAGCGCGTCGAGACTCGAGGGCATGAATCTAAAACTATCTAGAAAACGTAATTCACGTTTAACCTCTACTTCTTTTCCTTCTTTGTTTACAAACTTATCGACCACGACCTCTCTGCTAAACGAGATATATTTTTCTTCATTACAAGGTATGCAATTAATCCTTTCATTATCTTCACCACGTAGTTTCTTTACGAATAAATGAGCATCATAACAAGATAAATTATGGAACAGTACTGGGAAAAACTTGGGGACTTTATAGCTTAAATTACAACTGTTATGCGCCGCCCCTCTATATTTTCCAGTTAGATGACAATGGTCTCGAACTCGATCAACGCCTAATTCACCTTCGCAAATATGGCAAACGGTAGCCGAATCGTATAGTTCCTTGTCTTTCTTCCCGAATATCATTCGTTTTGGAAATTTAAATCGATTGTAAATATCTTTTATATTCTCTATAAGAGTGTCTATAAATATTTGAGCTACATCATCGTCTTCGTTCTCCGCTGTAAACATTACGGGGTCTTGCGAATATAGGTCATCATCGAAACATTTTATAAAATAACAGAATGAACTCGGAACGTGTTTTTGGTATTTGTTAGTATAGGACGTGGTAGGATCTGGTTGACAAGTGTCTATAGGTTTAATGAAGCTTTCAAAATCTGCGTAGACTATAAATGGGACTCGCATCTTTCTATAATAATTTTTAAAACTCAACATAGTTCCTGGTTCAGGTAGTTCTATCTTTTGCGCCTCGTGTTGGGAACAGTACTCGGAATGCCTAGTAAGCGCTTCTATTCGTTGAAAACCGATTAAACATCGTCTACAATAGTGCATTGAATTTTTAGATTTCTCTGTGTGTTTCTTCATCAATCTGTTAAAATTCTTTATCCAACAATAATGCTTCTTTTCTCCGTCGGAAATAAGCAATAGATCTACATAGGTATCGCTTTCATGCTTCGTTAAATATAATGGGTATAGTTTAACATCTGTCTCATAACCGAAGACATTAATACTAATGTTATTATTTCTCTCAAACCTGCTTATCACATTAGCATCCGCCGCTACTGGGAATTCAATGCCGGACCAATTAAGTTCCTCAGACTGCTTGATTAATTCTTTCGTAATTCTATGTGGATTGTCATCTGTTGGATTCAGCGCTCTAGTGATGCACCATTTAAAACATTCTTCGTCGTCGTTTTTCAAATTAATAATAGCCTTTTTATTAGCTAAATACTCAGGAAGGGGAATATAAGAACTTCCTTTCAACGGCTTATATTCCACCGTATCGATATCCAACTTCGCAACGGATTTAAACCTCCAATTACTACCTCGCATCTGATAACTCGCCATACTCTCCTTAATTTTATCCACTGCGCCGCTATATATTTCACCCACGTCGGTTGCGTCTAAAATAATCTCATTCTTCGATTTAAAATTAGGTTCAGCCTCGACTTCTTCCCCAGATTTCATATCTACTTTCTCCATTACACATAAAAGATTGAATTGAACTTTTACCCCTCGATTTTTCGTTAGCAGACTGACTACCCGCGGCCTTACAGCATCGAGGAAAGATGTGACGTCGATCCCTCGAGTTCCTTCGATCGTGTATCGCTTAGTAAATCCCTTAATAGCATTCGCGGTCTCTAGGATTTCGAACTTCTTTTCATTGATTTTGCTAAAAATACTCGAAATCTTTGACTTCAACGAGTCTAATTTTTCATTCACGGGTTTCTTTTCTCGAGGAGCTACGTAATTAATCAACCAATCCGCAAAAGAATTACCTAATTTTCGACCTTGCCTTGTTCTTCGCTTCAGTCAAAACATTATTAAAACGAGATTTCCAAGTATTAGAAGGAGGTGTATACTTACCTGGAACAAGCGTTGGAACTTTGATGTCTGGAACTGGAGCGTCTAGAGGGTTGCTTTCGTGTACAGTCTTAACGCTTTGCAAAAGTCTCGATGATACTAATGTCACGAGATCCGCTTTTCGCAGTCCCGAATATCTAACCAAGCCATTCTCTTTGGCAATATTTCGTAATTGTTTTACTGTTTTCGTTTGTAGTAGTCCATTTTATATACAGAAGATTTTTCTTTAAGTAAAAAATGAGATAACAGTTTTCAACCGTGTGACGACTCATCATCAAAACTGACGACTGATCGAAACTGTTGGGAACTTCCGCGACCCATGACTCATTCGATCGATACCGCGGGAATGTTCCCCAACGATTACGCCTATGACTCATACGATCGATACCACGGAAATTGACCTAACGATTACGTCGCGTGTCATCGATCTTTTCGAAACCTTGGGAATTTCCGATAGTTTCGATCGATGAGTCATAGCGAGAACTTGGGTATTATGGTTTCTTATTGGTTTAATTTGTAAAATCTAACCTAGGTTATGGGAGAATCACAGATTATTTATGTAGCGCATTTGTAAATGGGCCAGAGGATTTACTTCTTATCTACTTACCAGGACAACATTCAGCAAGTCGCTCATGGTTTCCGTGGGAATTTCGAAACTCGGTCGCACAGAGCTTATATTCGTTGACCCGGGAGCCAAAATCAATGGCCAATATTATCGAGACGTGATGCTAGCACAACATTTGTTGCCACAAATGCGCCACATTGCTGGCGACATGTTCATTTTCCAACAAGATTCAGCTCCGGCGCATCGGGCTCGTGAAACAATTGAGTATCTGTCTCGCAATGCACCATACTTCATAGGGCCAGAGATGTGGCCACCCAATTCGCCTTACCTAAATCCACTCGATTATTCCATCTGGTCCATTATGGAACAGCGCGTGTACCAACAGCGCATTCAGAACACTGATGAACTTCGGCAGTGTCTCGTATCCGTCTGGAACGATCTGGAACAACATCTTATTGACACTGCAATTGATCAGTGGCGACGTCGCTTGGCAAAATGTGTACGTGAAAAAGGAAGTCATTTTGAACACAAACTTTAAACAAATAAAGGCACTGAAGAATAATAAATTGTTTGCATTTAAGTAGTAAAAATGCAGCATTTATCGATTCTCACGTGTTTTTTAGTGTCTTCAGTTTCGCAAGACAAGTTTAGCATACATGTAGGACTAAATCGATAATTTTATTTCTGCTCTTTAGAGTATTGATTCCTGTTTAAAATAATGCAAAAAGTGTAAAAATCGATAAAGAAATGACAGAGATATAGCTAAACATAAAGTGGCCCGGTTTTTTATGGCTCACAGTGTATTATAATTATTATCTCTAATGCCGCAATTCTTTGCTGATATTCTTAGAAACCTCTTTTAAGGGGCTCTATATCGTTATAAGTTAAACTGCTGCATCACGTAGACAAATTATTTGTATATTCCAAGGTTAGTTTCTGAAGTTTAGACCTGAATTAATAATCATAGCAATAAAATGGTAATAATAGGCTAGTATTATCCCTCGGGCTACCAAGGGGTGGGGGTGGTTGCCACCCCTCCCTAGGTTTTTATGCATAAAATTTTTTTTCATATGGAATAGAATTTTTGCAATTTAGGTAGCTGTAGCAGATTCATTGGCGCACATTTTGAGGTAAACATCATGGTGGTAGCCCACGCCATTCAAAAGTTATACCCGATATACCCGAGGCACCAGGGGGCGTGGATACCACCCCCTAGTTTTTCGACTGTAGCTTATTGACTTTTCTTCCTATAAGAGAAACAAATATACCATTCTTTAGAGGGAATGTAGGGCTTCATTTGCATACTTAAAGGTTTGTCTTTTGAAAACCGGAAGTGATCAAAATAAATAATAATACCCGTAACATGCGTGAAAAATGGCTGAATGGAAGGACTCCCTCTTAGTTTTTGTCTGTAGCGTATTCAGTTTTCTTCCCAGAAGAGAAACAAATATACCATTCTTTAGAGGGAATGTAGGGCTTCATTTGCATACTTATATGTTTGTCTTTTATAAACCGAAAGTGATCAAAATAAATAATAATACGCGTAATCTGTTTGAAAATGGCTGAATTCAGCATTGTACATGTATGCATGCATACATGTACATGTATATATGTATGGATGCATATTTATACGTATATAAATATGTGTAGGTATGTATTTGTGTATCTTGGATACACAGATCAGTTTCAAAACACACATAATCGTATATTTGTATATCCAAAAGGTACAAAATGTACGCAATAATATAAAATATCGCTAATTATCAGTGCCTTTGTTAAAAATGATGTAATTTTGAGGTGCATTCACATAATGTACAACTAGATATACCATTCTGTACAGAATTGAATGCTGAATCCATTGGTGTATTACAAGATATGATAAGAGAAACCAAACCCGAAATGCAAACGAAGCCCTACATTCCCTCTAAAGAATGGTATATTTGTTTCTCTTATAGGAAGAATAGTCAATAAGCTACAGTCGAAAAACTAGGGGGTGGTATCCACCCCCCCCTGGTGCCTCGGGTATATCGGGTATAACTTGTGAATGGCGTGGGCTACCACCATGATGTTTACCTCAAAATGTGCGCCAATGAATCTGCTACAGCTACCTAAATTGCCAAAATTATATTCCATATGAAAAAAAATTGTATGCATAAAAACGTATGGGGGGGTGGCAACCCCCCCCTTGGTAGCCCGAGGGATATACCTTGCTGGATGCCATGACCGTTGACGCTGTCCTCCTTTATCCGGGCTTTGGACTGGCACCACCAGAGTACAGGCAGGAGTTGCACTCTGCTGCTTGTAGAGATGTGCAGGCGCCGTGATTCCGCCCATCAGTTCGATGTTTCTGCTGACCTTGAGTCGTATCTGCATGTGGTTATGCTGGGTTGTTAACAGAGGTCATGAGTTCAAATTCTTACAGTGAAGAAATTTGTTGCGAGATTTCTGATCTGCATGCGCCTCAAGCCACCTCAGCTGCAATGATTACACTTACTGAACACCGTCGGTGGGCAGAAGAGACGGCAAAGGCTGGAGTGGTGTAAGTAGTGTAGTGGCGAAGCGCTTTCTGGCCCTTTCCAGTTTAGTAGCATTGAATCTAACTCTGCAGATTTTATGCCAGCAAGCTCCATTTCCAACTAACATTGCAGCCGTGCCATCTATAATGAGAGTACACTGTCAGTGGGATGATCAAGGGAGCTAATTCGTCTGATAATCCATATGGGTAATTCTTTGATTTGGCTACCTGTTCAGCTAAAGATTTGTGTCAGGTTAATAATACGTCTCATAATATTTAAAACATTGAACTCTGATCGATAGATGGCGCGAAACCCTCAACAAAGCAACGTTGTCCTTAGACACCTCTAATATGGATCCGATCGATCTTATAAATTCGGCAGAGACGTTGCTAAAACTGAGCTGTAATATGCCAAAAACTAATCTTTGTCTACGGAGTATGGACTAGTAGGCCTATACGGTGAGCACTAAGCAGTCTGCCAACAGTGGTTTCATCACGTGTTATTTGCGAAACCAATAAAGCATGCACATTAATGTAGCTAGGAAAATTCAGCAGTTCAGCTCGCGACTTTTGGGCTACATATTGACGTAAATTATTGGCGACCAAGCACTTCCGAAATCTGGCATCCATACTCTGATTGTCCAGTCACCACTACAGCATTCCACCGGAAAGCTGGAATGAAAATGAGGATTATCTTGAAGCACAGGCAGTCGTGATGGCCGTATCAATCGTTCAAACTGTTCGTCGATTTGCGCTCATAAATTAACTTAACTGACTGCGTTTCTGTTGTAAACGACCCATCATCTCATTTAACTGAACCTGATTATAGCCAAAAACTAGTCACACGACTTTGCATAATACGGACACAGTACGACTTTGTATAATACAGGCACAGCTGTGACTGTGTACTGTGGCGGTGGAGTCCGGTCACCACCATTTTTAAAAGGGATCGTGACAGTCACCACCACTTTTTTTACCCGTCGCTGATTTTTTTGACAAGACAGCGATATTTCAGCTTGAAGCAAATTCAAGCAGACAATAAACGGCCGTGTATTCCTGCATATGTTCAGTTTTACATTAAATATAATGATCATTCTAAAAGTTTTCCGGCCCTAGATCATGGCTGCATATATTATGTTCCTTCAGTGAATCCGCCAACATGTCCGTTTTAAATGGGTTCAGTTAGTTAGTGTTTCGTGTTTTACGTCATCTTTTGGCAGCCAGGGTCCCTCCTCCTCTCTTGAGGCTTGGGACTGGCTTGAAGCAGTACGAGAAGTGGTGTAGTTCATCAAGATCGCATAGCGTGCTAAGCCACGGCCGCTGGCTGGTTAGTTGCTGTTAAACAACACTTTGTAATAGCAAAGATGATTGGCGTCGCCCAGTGGCTTCTATCCCCCCTAAACAACCGGGCTCAATCCCTCCGCTTCCCCCCTCCTGGGCCGGGTCTCTCCCAGATCCCATATTGCTGACGTGAGTTTTAGCTCATTTCCATGGGCGTATACATTTAGGGGGAGTGTTACTCCCCTACGAAATAAGTTCCGGAATTTTTTATGCTTTTACATGTGAAATACCAAAAAAAGTTAATTTTTGCTACCATCTCCAATGGAAACCTCCCCAAATCTTAAACCCCTCCGAAATTTTTTCCTGTGTTACGCCCATGCCCATTTCTGATTATATAGCCTAAATGTGTCTGTAATTCATAGGTTTGGTCTGCTAAAATATCATCAATCCAACTTCTATTTATGCGAAGATTTCTTTCATCAATCCAGCTTCCATTTAGGCAAATAATTATTTTCATCAATCCAGCTTCCATTTTAAATTGGCCATATACAATGGAAACCAATGCAAAAATAATTGAAGCAACTAAAATGGAGGTTTACCGGTGAAGTTGTTCAATGCTTAAGCTTGCGAGTCAACGGGTATGAATTAAGTAGATTAAAATCTCGCATTCACAATGCAACGAATTCATCAAGCTAAACATCTTGAGTCGAGCATTAATGCATGGAGAAGAGAGTTGCTCACAATGCAGCAGGGGTCATAAGGTTCAAGTAAAGGTTATAGTTAGTTGGGCAAGGACCGTACGCCACGGTACAGGT
The DNA here is from genome assembly GCA_020284085.1 of Aporrectodea caliginosa. Classification (NCBI taxonomy): domain Eukaryota; kingdom Metazoa; phylum Annelida; class Clitellata; order Crassiclitellata; family Lumbricidae; genus Aporrectodea; species Aporrectodea caliginosa. The sequence goes on from JACEVL010000957.1 coordinate 259,682, forward strand.
AAGTCGCTAACCTGGTAAAGTTGAAGGCTTGACACTTTTGGCAGTGTTCTGTCCATTTGATGGACCATACCATGATTTATGGTCAGTTTGGGTGTGAAATGTAGACTTTACTGTAGGATCCTAAACGAAAGACGGGAAGATTTAACCCCCGGCAATTTTCACCCTGTGTAAATGTTTATTTTGTCACAACTATGCAGACGATAATATCAAACGATTAAGTGTGAGAAAACGAGAACTAAATAAACACAATAAATTAAGGAATAGGCCTATATGACGAAACTACATAACACATTAATTAGTGTGTTAATAAAATCGAGTGACTTAATTGGATGATGTCACCGGTTCACACTGATTTATACAAGAAAATTCAGTCTGCAACTTGCAAAAAGTGTGATAAAAATTGAAAAAACCACTTCCCCTGTTTTTCACTGGGCTCAACTTGCGCCCGCCCTGTATAGGGATAGAAGCCCCTGGGCCGTCGCCCTCCCTCTTTCTGTTGGATGCAGACTGGCACTACCACAGGTGGTAGCGGAGTTTATGGCGTCATAAGAATAAGTCATGGCTCATTTGTTTCCAGAGTAAAACCATCCTCAGTCCCGGTCGACACAGTGACCGTTTGAACGCTAACGTTTATATAGCTTGAGACAACTTTGTTATAAAGGTGTTTAATCGTGGATTTGTTCGATCCTGTAGTAAACCCATTGGGCTTAATTTTAACGAATAAAAAGCTGAAAGAGTGATTTCTTGGGAAAAACTCCGGCAACCGACGAAGTTGTGGCCCAATCAGCGAATCTGTGCTACTTCAATTTACCCAATGTAAGCCTATCAACATCGCTATTTAAACCGTTTTGTGGGTGGCGTGGCTTGGAATCTAAGTCTTTACACAGAAGGTTGTTGGTATAAGTAGACTATAATATCTAAGGTAAGGCAGACTGTTACATTTAAACGGTTTAATGTAAAAATAAAAGGTTCGTTTCACTCATAAACGTAAACTATTAACGTTTTAATGCAAATGTTCAGTCAGTCCTTTTGACCTTCAGGCAGGAGAAGGAAAGAACTTATAGAGAACAAAGATTGTATAGTCGTTATATAGCGCCTATATTTGACACAGAGGTCAACAGAGGATGTGATAATTATGCTAAAATACGGCCTTTGTTGCCATAAGCTGTCGTTAAACATCAATCCATACGCGTCTCAAGCCTTGACAACCATATCATGTCTAAATGCATTCATTTAATGTTCAATGGGGGGGGGGGCAAAGGGCATTGGATAACATCTGGCGTAGAGAGCGAGAGGTACCGAGTTCGTGCCCCGTAGGGCGGATATGCTTTGTAGGCTGCTATTAGCGCCGTTGTATTGCAAACTGTTTGTTATGTTAGTAGTTAAGATTTCAATTGCATAACATGTAAATGTACAGCGCAGTGCGTTTGTCAGGCACTTAATAAAGAAAAGATTATTATTATTATTGTTATTATTATTATTATTATTATTATTATTTAAACACCTGTAAAACGTTCTCCAACTAAGCTATATAGAAATAATCTGCTAAGTTTTCTTAGATGCTCCAAATCCTGTTTCGACGTAAATGGCCCTTATAGCCCTAACAGTGCCATGCAGTGCCAGTGCGAAATCTGGAGAGAGGAGAAGGGAGGAATCAGTAGCCCTAGCTGCAATAAGACAGGAAATTAGCCTACTTGTTTGGCAATTCTACTCCGTAAAACCGCCATACAGGCGAGTTACGCGGCGACAATAATAATTATAATATTATAGAGTGCCATATCCTAACGACATCTAAGATGTCTGCTGTAACTATACAGAGATTAAAAACACAATCCTTCTACCAGTCTACTCAAACTAGACACGCTCTGCCAAAGTATCCACACTAACTGTCCCGTACAACCTTGGCAAATTTCCATCTTATCCAGTTCCCAAGGCCTTCAGACCGTGACGGATCTGGCGTTCGGATTTCCACAGCACCTAAGCCGGAACGCTGCTTTATTTGGTAGTGGGGGTCGGTAGTGATTCCCTAGCGACCAACTACCGACCAACGCTTCGTGCCATTTCCTGGCGCCATGAAAACTGCACTGCGCATGCGCGGTGACCTGGGTCACGTCGGAGCGGAAGGAGTCGACTAAGTAAGTGTCCAGTTTGGTCCAGTTTAATTCTGTCTTAAGGCGACCAGCTGGACGATTACTGTGACCACGGCCGTAGAGGGCTTTCTCTGGGCTACACGATGATACATATTGCATTGTATTCGTAGATTTTTAAGCGTCTCTCCCAGTGCAACCTAATCATAGCCCAAGTGAAACGAAAATATACAAAAATGTCTAAATATATATATATATATATATATATTATTTATACGTATATAAACATGTGTAGGGATGTATGTGTGTGTATCTTGGATACATAGATCAGTTTCAAAACAAATAATCTTATATTTGTTTATCTAACAAGTACAAATGTACGCAATAATATGAAATATCGCTAATTATATAGGGTTCCGTTGTTAAAAGTTATGTAATTTCGAGGTGCATTCACATAATGTACAACTAAATATACCATTTTGTACATAATTGAATGCTGAATCCATTGCTATATTACAAGATATGATATGTGGAACCAAACACGAAATCCAAGGGGGTGGTGGTAACCACCACCCCCTTTTGTTAGCCAGTGTTACAAAAAAACCTTGGTAGCCTGATGGTTAAGGTAACCGTATTGCTACTTTTTGACTGTTAGAGCACTCGGCCTGTAAGTCGGAGAGTACAAGTTCGAACCTCATCCGAGTCAGTTACTGTGTAGAGACTTCGATCAAGTCCTACTGTCACTCACAATTATTGCTTGTAGGCCTACCTCATAATTATGTGCAGAGTCTTGTAGTGGCATTTTCGCCAGCAGTTCCGCCAAGGAGACATGCATCACCGTGTCGAACGCTTTTGAAAAGTTCAATGCTATGGGATTGCAATACGCATTTCAGTGAGGTGATGTGCAGGATGCGACCGTACGTATTATAGACCTACGTATTTTATTTGGGACGATAAAATACGTATAATACGCGTACGGTAAAACTTTGCGTGCCGTACGTTACAATACGTTGTACCCTATAATTGTAAAATTGAACACGAAACGTTGCAACATAGTTAACTAAGTTACTAAAAGGCATAGCTGCCAAAAACAAACTTAACAAAGTTTACTGTAAGGTATCTACTGCGCGTATTCTTCTGAAACATCAACAAATTCAGTTTGCGTCCGACTCTGACGACTCGGAAATGACGTAACACCGCGTAAACTTATGAAGTGCTCGTATGGCACACCATTGAACATTAAATTGTTTCTAAGTCAACGTATTTTTACGTATAATACGCGTATTTTACATTCGGGTTAAAAAAATACGTATGATATGATACGCGTATTTTATTATGGGACTCAACGTACGGTCGCACCCTGGTGATGTGTGAATAGCAACGGTATAACTGCCTAACATTGGTAGATGCCAGACCGAAACCTAAGGAGGTGGGCGATTTAATACACGAAAAAAGGTTCCGGCCACTGACGCTTACTCGGGTGGTGTCGAATCTAAAGCTTGGATAAGGAAATAAATATAATTTTAAAATAAGCTAAAGACATACAATTATCCACAAATTGGGCATTGGCAGCTACAAGATATCGCTAAAAATGATGATGGAGTTCATCGTAAACACCTTTTAAACGCTGCCTTCAGACGCAATAAATTCAGCAAATGCATTTAACTTACGTAATAGAGCTGTAATATGCCAAAACTAATCTTTGTCGGCGGCAACGGCCTATGTTGTCATAAGCTGCCGTTAAACTGTGGACACACACAACTCCGCCACTAACCTGGTGATTATCGGGAACAAATAACTGTTTTCAATCATATAGGGCCTAGTCCATCGGCAAATGTAAAAAAAATATCAGCTAACCTGGTGATTATCGGGAACAAATAACTGTTACTGTTAGGTATAATCTTGGCAACTGTGTTTTTTTACATCTTCATACCTCACTGGTCATGAAATATGATGTTACCAGTTTTTCTCAGTGGTCCCGGGGTAGTTTTGAATAGATGCAAAACCTGTGTGAAAAACGCATGGAAATTTTAATCAAATGGCTTGTTCTTCTAAAAGCTATGCCAAATAGCAACTTAAAATAGGCAGAATAAACTTGGCAACTGCTGTTTACATATAGATACCTCACTGGTCATGAAAAATGATTTTGCCAGTTTTTCTGAGTGTTCCCAGGGTAGTTTTGAATAGATGCAAAACTTGTGTGAAAACGCATGGGAATTTTAATCATATCTGTATCCAGGGCTTCTCATTTGAGGCGATCGATCGATTTACATTACTTTAATTTTTGCTTCCTTGCCGCGGCGGTGAATTCATGCGTTCGGAACGCAGTGTTTCGTGACCTAATGACTGCTGAGTGATCGCTCCAATTTCGTGTAATATGATTGGTCATAACAACTTCTGTTACTGTAATCAGTATAGCCAGGTATGCAGTAGCATGTTAAAAGTTATTACAAGTATGAATGATTCGGGCGGATAACAAGCAACGGCGCTCGTTTTCGGTTGAACGCCCTAGGACTGGAAGGAGCTCCCTGCTGCGCTCCGCCAGTGACCCTAGTCTTAGTGAATTATTATAGATTTCACACGGTCGCACAGTGATTCTTTAATAATTTAACGGCTGTCTTATTTAGCCATGGCTGGACTAGAGCGCTTCTGAGTCGATCACCTTGAAGGGGACTATATGAAAACTAATTAATAGGCCTAATACTATCAATAGTAGCAGGGGCGCAACTAGGGGGTGCTGGGGGGTGCTTGAGCACCCCAGGGTTAAAAATGTGACCCACACAATTTTTCCAAATCCGAAGAGTTTTTTGGGGGTATGCAAGAATTACCGATATGCCTTAAGCCGGACAAAGCTGGTAGGGAAGCAAGACGACTGCAGTCTTGTAGGATTATATATTGCACTGATACTGAATACCTTACTCTCTGAGCCTGATTCCACTGAAAACCACATTTGCAAATTTGGTCGTTGACAGATAGATTTTCTTCAAAGCCGGAGTTGGCCTAGATGTGGTCTGAGGAGGAATGTGACACACAACTTATCATTCTACAGGGTAGGGCAGAGTGGTCCGAAATATGAGAGAGGACGACTGCGTATTAAGACATGCAGCTGTGATATGTATTAGATTCATATATATATATATATATATATATATATATATATATATATATATATATATATATATATATATACGTAGTCCGTACAGGCACGTACGTACATATATACATACATAGCATTTCAGGCATGCATACATATATATATATATACACACATATATTACATAGATGCTTAAATACATAATATTCTGTGTGGGCTTTCAGAGTGGGCAGAGCTTTCAGAGTGGGAGGAGAGAGAGAGAGAGAGATTAGCTCAGTTCATCTCAATACTCGATGACTTCATTTTCTTAGCTACATTCAGTGTACAAGAGATTATAAATAAATTATAAATAACTAAAATTGATAAATAAAGAAAGTGTTTGCCTAGCGGAGCGCTTTTGAAATTATTTGAACAATCTTATCTGTCCTTTTTCGAATCAAGTCACTGCAGCTCGAAGGTAAGTACAAGTGCACACTATTTTACCTCTTGCCAACTAGCAGCAGGGTAAGCCTTAGAAAACAAATAACTCTTGAGTCCAGATTTGAAAAAGTCAGTTGAGTTAGCACCGTATCAGTCATATTTGGCTCAGTCTGCACTTGAACGTATTAGACTTTAGTGCACATTTGTGTCAAGTTAAAAGTATGTGTTAGAATTTACCGGTAGTGTGATTCCATTCTTTTTGATTATTTATTGTTGAAGAAAATTCTTGTGTCAGGATCGTGCTTAATTTTTTTCACTAGTGTATTAGAGAATTTTAGATTCGGTTAGAACGGTTGTATTTGATAATACCTGGAAGAGTTGTAGTCTAGACAATTAGGATAATCTGAATATTGGAAGACGAGAAGAGCAGTGCCTGAAGCTAGCCCTGAGATAACCATGGGCATGAAGTGGTGTTGACTTCATGTTCTTAGCCACGACTAACCACTACATACGATCGACGGCGGGTAGCAACTAGCCATGCAGGCATGCCAGTCCTCTCCCTGGCCGTCTCATCCCACAGACAATGTACATTCCGTGTACTCATCGTTGTTGAGTTGGCCAGAGGCGCACGTGAACAGAAATCTTAAACCAAATTTCTGCCCTGGCGGGGATTTGAACCCCCACCTCTCCTTTGACAGTCCAGCATGCTAACCATTACGCTATCAAGTACCTCTGATTATTTCAAACGGTATATAAATGTGCATAGTTTGGTTGTAGAAGTGGTTATAAGTCAGAATCGTCTGTAAAACCATCATAAGGTATAGAAATATGAGCCCATGGTTCCTTGTCTGGATTCAGAGAGAGAAGGGGAAAGGGACAGCGAGAGACAGAGAGACAGACAGAGAGATAAAGTGATGGAGGGAGGGAGATAGAGAGAGCGAGGAGAGACAGTTCACTTCAGAGTTGATACTTGATAGGCCTGATAGGACTGTACACAATGCGACTGAAGTTTCAAGTTTATCATGTAGCCTATGGCCCAATTTTTGGTACTGTTGGATATATAGGCTTTGTCTTATCTTTTACACATTAGTATAAAATTGTTGCTCCCTGCAGTCTGAACCTATATGCAGCAGTGCGAACAAATAAAAATTGTTAATACTGACCTAGTGTGTGTAATTGAACTATACATATAGTCAGTGTTGGGTATGAGTTAACTCAGATGAGTTGAAACTCATGAGTTAACTCACTTGCTGTGATTTGTGAGTTTGAGTTAACTCACCTTAAAGAGTGTGCACATGAGTTATGACTTTGATTTAATTCATATTTTCTGTGAGTTTGAGTTATAACTCATTTATTTTAAAATCAACTCACTATTCGGCACTCGGCACATATTGTGTTGAAACAAGCCTTTTTTATATCGGAACAGGCTGTCAGACACCAACTTTGAAAAACGTCTTCTGCTTAATTTGAAGCTAATACCAGTCATGTTTGAGATGCGAAACATGTGGACTGTGGTGTTTACTCTGACTCAGTAATAATAACCTGATTTTTACATTATCCCGTTAATAATAATAACAGTTATAGGCTACTAGTAATAATAAACTTATGATACCATTTCCTGGTAACTGTGTATTTGCACAACGTTCGATTAGAACGTGCTAGTATGAGACGTGTCAGTTTATGATTTAACTCATTTAACAACTGAGTTTGAGTTAACTCATTTCACTTAGGATGAGTTGAGTGAAAATTCTATTTTTGAAATATCTGTTCTTTTGACTACAAAAATTAATTGGACATGTCTGAAAGAGCTGAAAGGCAAAAGCTACAGACGAAACCTTTCGGTGAATTAAACTTTGAATTTGTTATGCTGTTAGTCTGCAAAGTTACCATGGGTCCTGGAAAAGTTGGAACGTCATGGAATTTGATTTTTTGCTAGCTCATGGAAAGTCATGTGAAATGGAAAAATCATTAAATAGCCCTGGGAAGTGTAAGTTTCAGAAGTACTGGTTAGAATTTTAGAAGGATTTCACTTCTGGTACATTTTCAGAACAAACTGATTATAAGCAATAATTATTGGATATTGGAAAGTGTGGATTGCATATAGGCCTATCTATATTCAAAATTTAAAGTAAGTCTTAATGTCATTGAAAAAGGTCATGGAATTTTGTTTTATTAATCTTGTGGCAACCCTGAGTCTGAGAATCTGGAAATACAATTTCTTATTGAAGTTTTCATGACTTTATTGCTCAGAAACAGAGCTTGCAAACAATGGCCTAAATTGTTCTGAAACGTACCCATGTGTGATATCCAGCTACAAAATGTGTTATTTGGGGCTCCAAGCCCCAGATCCCCGCTGGGGGCGACACGCTCCCCCAGACCCCCTAATCGGAATAGGCTTCGCGCCTTCGGCACTCGCAGCTTCGCGCCTTCGGCGCTTGCAATATGAGCACCCCCCAGGAAAATGTTCTGGTTGCGTCCCTGAATAGTAGGCTAGGCTAATAATAACGGAATTGAACTGAGATAGGCCTACTAGATTAGTACTATATAATATGCAGCTATACGAATACGATACACAAAATACGCTGTACACAAAAGCTCTCGAGGTCGATCACGCACCGATCGCCTACGCAATCCAGCGCGATCGATTTTCAGATCGCCTAGCTTCTATTTTCAAATGAGAAGCTCTGTATGTATCCGTTACGGCTAATCAACAGAGGCCGCTTTCTTATAGTTTCGCAATAGCGTCCTATATTCTCAGGAATCCAGCTTCTAATTACTGAAAAGATTATTTTCATTAATCCAGCTGCTATTGATCTTGAATATAGGCCTACTTGGATACAGCCAGTAATATTTTAACGATTAACT